>JACCIB010000255.1:0-215343 GCA_018906965.1 Philotrypesis tridentata
ACAAAACTCTCAAAACTCTCAAAAACTCTCGATGCTCGAAGCTGCTCACTAGGAGGTTGGCTCGGTACTGCCCGTTCGCTCACTCGCCTCGGCGCTCTATCTCGCGATCTCACACATACACGCTCGCATCGATGTACAGTCGTCACGTGATCGGCCGCGGCAATTTACAATTTCTTATCTTTATTTTCTTCTCACCTCGCACTCCGCTTTTGGCACACTCGCTCGCTTAATACCGTTGTGGAGAGCCCTGGCGCTCCACTTCGCCGCCAATAACATTTCGCGTTACACATGAGGCTCGGTAGCCTCCAATCTTTCGTGCTCCGCGACGGCATTGTGCCGTCTCTCTCGCACTCACTTACTCTTCGGCACGCGTCGTGCTGCGCGCGCTCACACACACACGTACGCATGCGCTCGCTCTCTATAGTATACGCGGCTCAGCCGCTCGTCGCGCCGCTCGCTGTAGCGCCATGCGCTGGCTACGTTCGCCGTCGCCTCGTGCACCTCGGCGGTGTCATGGCGGCGGCTGCGGCCTAGCGGTGCGCCTGCTGGCTCTGCGCGCCGCGCGCGGCCGCGTGTAGTAGTCAGCGGCGCTCCCACTCCTCGCGCGCTCTCTCGCTGCTCGACGGCCGTGAAGTCACGGCGGCGACTCGGCTGGCTGCTACTCTCGTGCGCTCTCCCTCTCTCTCTCTCTCCTACGGCGTGGCTCAGTGCTGGCGCCTGGCTACGGCTCAGCTGTTCTCTCCTGTAAGCACCCGTTGCCCTTAGAGTATATTCTTCTGCTCTGTTTCGGGTGCCTGCAGGAGAGTCACTCAACTTTTCTACGACGGATTCTCCGTCGCATTCCCCCTTCCAAACCTTCAATGCCCTGCATTGTTAGGTTTTCCAGACTAGGGGTGCTGAGCGCTCTCCCGCAGGGGCCCTCCCCGACTGTGAGTTAGTGGTTAATAACTGTTCTCTCCCCTGTGTTGGGTCTCTGCTGCCTTCGGGTGTTGCTGAAACGAATAAACTACCTCGGTGTTCCTTGTTTCTGCTTTGAAGTCGTTTCTCCTCCGCTCGGCGAGTCTCTCTTACTCAGCTTCTCCAGGTTATGTCGAGTAGAATAGGTATGGATAAAACGGAAACAAAGGCGCTTACCTCTACTTCTTTCCGCTTCCTTGCAGACTCCCCGGGCTGACAATCCTCACGAGGATAGCCTCCCGCAGGTGTTGGGGCAGATCCTCCACCCTCTCCAGGATCCTGAGGATTTCTGAGGGCGCCATCCGGGCGCTAGTTTCACCGATGGCTTCAGGACCGGCCGACGGGGTGGTGGTGCGAGGCCTCGGGATGGGCTGTGGCTCGGTGGGGAGGGGCACAACGGCGCGGGGCCGGGGCACTGGCCGTATCTCGGGCGGGCTCGGGCGCCTCTTTTTGGCCTGGGGCGGGTCCGATGTGCTGGCCGGGGGTGATGGTGTGGCGATTGGAGCGGCGGATGGTGCGGCGATGGCGGCGTCGGTTGTTGGGGCGCCAAAAGCCCGTTGCCGGCTCTCCTCCAGCTCCTCTCCCAACCGTGCAGCCATCTCGCGGTAGCGGTCGGCGCAGCAAGGACAGCCGTCCACCTCTACCCCGTTCCTGCCGCAATTGTGGCAGTAGGTCCGGACTCTGGGCCGGGGACAGTCCAAATGTCCGTTACCACGCTGCCACCAATTGAAGCAGGTGCACGGGGGAGGATCAAGGGCGGGATTATGCGGCAGCGCCCTCAGCCCGTCGAACCTTAGCCCGGTTAGCTTCAGGTGCCTCCTCCGGGTCCTCTTCCTCTCTCTCTCTCTCCTCGGCTGTTGCTCCCCCTGGGGTACCGCGGCTGTCTCCGGTGCCAGTGGGGATGAGGGGGTGTCAGGAGGTGTCTGGGGCACCACCTGTGGGCGCGCGGGAGCAGGTTGGGGTTCGCTCCGGATCGAGGGGCCTGGTGGCGTGGTCTCGCGTGGGCGGCGGGGATCCTCTACTGCCGGGAAGTAGTCTTCCGCCGTCCACTGCACCGGACCTCGCCCTCGGCGCCTCCTGGCGCGGGCTCTCCTCTCCGGCTCGTGTGGTGGCGGGGGAAGGCGCTCGGCCGGCCTGTAGTTGGTGACCGTGAGGGTGCCGTCCTCCATGTCCCAGTCCTCCTGCCCCAGTCCACCTTCAAACACCTGCACCGGCGCGTAAGGGCACCGATACTGCGGCTCTAGGTCTTCCTCGCGAAACGGCACATCTATAATCCGCGGCTAAAGTCTTCCGTCGATCACCCGCCACTCTGGGAACCTTTTGGGATTTTCTAGGACATCAGCTCTACGGCGGAGATACCAGCTGTCAACTGTCTCCCCCAGGGCGGCTATCTCGACTTCAAACATACGCGATAGGGCATCGGGTACTTGGTGTTCTTTCCCCGGGCGGTGTTCAATCGCGAAGTCCCACTGCTGTATCTCAGCAACCCATCGGGCTAACCTCCCCGTCGGCTCTTTTAAAATTCTGAGCCACTTGAGCGCGCTGTGGTCGGTAATTACCGTAAAGTGATATCCCTCGACGTACGGTCTCAGTTTCTTAATGGCCCAGATCAAACCTAGGTATTCTCGCTCGGTGGTGGTATAATTTCGCTCTGCCTTGGTCAACATTCGACTCACAAACACTATTGGGTGTTCTCCATCGTCAAATTCTTGAGTGAGAGCGGCCCCAACCGCGATATTGCTCGCATCGCACTGTATGCAGAAAGGCTTCGTGAAATCCGGTCTTGCCAATACCGGGGCTGAGGCTAAGGCATTTTTGATACTTTGGAAGGCCTCTTGCTGATCCTCTTCCCATGACCATGTTCGGCTTTTATGGAGTAGCGCTGTGAGAGGCGCTTTTAAGTCGGATGCGTCTTTCACAAACTTATCGTACCATCCAAATAAACCCAACAGTCGACGGACTTGTGTAGGTGTTTTAGGCACGGGGTACTGCAATATCTGTGCTATTTTCTCGGGGTCAGGGCGTAGCCCTTCTGTCGAGGATGTACCCCAGGTACTTAATTTCTCCTACACAGAAGTTACACTTTTTCGGATTGATCGTCAAGCCTGCGTCTACAAGTACCTTCAACACGTGTTTAGTCCAATGTTTATGTTCTTCGACGAACTCTGTGGCTATGACGACATCGTCGAGATACCCAAACACAAATGGGGCTACGGCAGGGCCAAATAGGGCGTCCATGAGACGCTGCAGCGTTGCGGGGGCGTTGCAAAGGCCGAACGCCATTCTGGTGAATTGGAACAACCCCATGCCTGGCACGGCGAAGGCGGTGTACTTCTTGCTATTCTCCTCCATTTTCACTTGAAAGTACGTCTGCCGGAGATCTATTTTGCTGAGGTATTTGGCGTTTCGCAACCGATCGAGGATCATCGTCATAGGTGGCAGCGGATAACTGTCCTTCTTGGTCACGGCGTTGATTGCGATGTGATTAACGCAAAATCTCTCTCACCATCTGGCTTCGGCACGAGTACAGGTAGACTGCAAAATTCACTGGCGGAGTTTTCGATGACGCCTAGTTTCCAAAGTTCCTCTACGGCCGCTTGTATAGCAGCTAACTTTTTCGGGGACTTTCTTATCCACTTTTGTCGGATCCGCGTTTCATCCGTGAGTTGGATGTGGTGCTCGGTCTTTGTGGTGAAGCGTAGGACGTCCGGAGAATACTCTGGTAGTATTTCCTTCACGATTCTGTCTATCTCTTGTCGATCTTCTACTTCTATCTCTAATATGCCTGCGCACTCAGCGTAGATTGCAGCTACTGGCTGGTCGCTCCGCCGGTCAAACTCCCTCCACGGCCCTGAATTGGCTCTCCACCAGCCTCTATGGTCTGTGTCTATTCTAAACGTGTCGCTGAAGTCTTTCCCCAACAGTATTGGGTGTTGGACTTCCTGTACGGCTCTGGCTGATATGGTACTGGGGATTCCCTCTAGGTCGAATCAGATATCCAAATATCCCAAGATTGGTGTTCGGGCTCCCGTGACCGTCTGGATGTGGGCTGTTGCATTACGAAGCCGACTAGCGAGACGCTGAGCTATCTCTGGTCCTACCAATGATACAACTGCTCCCGGGTCGAAGAGCGCCCTATATTGCTCCCCTGCGAGGATAACTCGTAAGTAATTCCGATTATCAACGGTGATTCCCGCAATTTCTTCGTCATCCTCCTTCATAGAGCTAGGCACGTCGACAAGGGTGGCGTCGTCCTTCGACTCGGGGTTATTGGTACTCAGTAAACTCAGTGCTCTCTCTATCGTTTGCAGTTGCTCATACTCTTTTTCTTCCTTCGTATCGCTACTATCTTCTTCTAGCCGCGTCGCAGCCTCGATTATTTCGATCTCGTCCATGTCGAAATCGTCGTTGAAATTGTCCAACACCGATACTCTCTTCAGCTGCTCTTGTATTGCTCCATCTTTTCCCATGGCGTTCTTTCGGGTTTCCCCTGAATCCATCGCCCAAGTCAGGCGATCTGTGGCTGCCTTCACAGGTGTTTCTTCCTCTTTGTGCGACGTGGCTCGGCTCAGGCTCGCGGGTGGTGCACACAAGTATCGCTGATTCAACTCTAAGTTTTTCTTGTTTAAAACTGACTCTATCGCTCGATGATCTCGACCGAGTGGCACCGGTCGCGTTCATTCCTTTTGGTAAAGTTTTTTTTTTTCGAGCCTCACACTTTCGCCGTCTGCGTGTTCTTGCGTCGTCGATGTAGTACACGACTCATTTTTTGGAACTTTGCCACTGATGAGGGGGTACAATACCCAGAAACGTCTGGCGTAATTATAACCATTTTGGCTCGAAGAGACGCATTTTTATTAACCTTGCAATCTAAGTTTTTCTCCTCAACTCTTTTTCTCCATACATCCAGGTTGAGTTTTGCAAACTCCTCCGCACTCAAGTTTTTTGATTTCTCGGGTTTTCTCACTGGCTCGGATTTCTCGGATTTCTCAGATTTTCTTTTTGACTCAGATTTCTCGGATTTCTCAGATATTCTCTCTAACTCGGATTTCTTGGATTTCTCAGATTTTCTCTCCAACTCGGATATTTTCCTCGTAGCGTTGCTACTCCCCAGAGGCTCAACCGGCGTCCCGTTTGGCGTGGCTTCCGGAATCTTTTCTACTTGGATTTCTGATTTCCTCAGTTGTGCCGTGACCTCCTTATTCTCGTCTAGCGAGTTCGGCTTGTCTGCGGCACTCTCTTGCTTAAAACTAGTTTTCTTTCTCTGCTCTCCTCTTACTTCCAGGAATTTTTCAATACCTCGTGCTTGGTGCTCTTCTTTTCCATTGCGCTTGTTCCCTGTTTGGTTATGTTTTTCTGGTTTTTCTTCACTTGAGGTAGGGGTGAAATAGGCTCCTATCCCTTGATTTTGTTTGTCTACCGCTAGCTTTAGGTTAGAACTTCCAATTCTCGGTATTGATACGCTCGGCTGTGGCTTCTTCGGTGTTGCATCTACTTGACTCTGTTTTAGTGGCAGCATGCCACTCTCTCCCCCTTCCAAGACTGACGTCCGAACAGGAAAGTCAGTCTTTTCTATCACCAAACGCCCTAACGTGGGAGTTGGCTCCAAAGGGGGTTCGATGACTGCGGTTGTGGGGTTTGTTGCGCCTGTGGGGGTCGCTGTAATTGTGGTTGTTGCTGAAGTGGGGCTTGTGGTGGTGGCGGGGGAGTCAGCGGCCCCTGTGCTGCTCCCGCCTGCGCGCTTCCCAAAGCGTTTCTGATTTGAGCGCACATCGGCGTTTGGCAAGTTTGGAATCTTGCACCTTTGTTCCCGCATACCTGGCAAGTCGGCTCTGGCCTTACCGGACAGTTTTTCAACTGGTGTCCCATCTGTTTGCAATAGAAGCACTGCGTTAGGTGACAGTTAGCTGCACGGTGTCCGGTTTGGTGGCATGTGTAACAAGCTCCTACATAGTCGGCTTGGTTGCCTGGTCTAGCGTTGGGCGTTTGCGTCGGTGGCGCTGTGTTTAGCGGTGGTGTGCGCTGTAGAGGTTGTTGGTAGTTTCCTGTATAAGTTGCCTGTGCTGCATAGACAGGTTCTGCTGGCGGTAATTGTGGTGGCGTTGGCGGAGTGTTCGCGGGTGGTTGGCCCGTTTGTGATAGAGGTGGTTGCTGTGTCGGCACTTTGTTCTTTTTCCCCTTTTTCCCTTGGTTGGGTGGCGTTGAGCTTGCGTCTGCAGCGGCTACTTCACCTACTTCCTCCACTGCCGCCACCTTAGGCTTGGGTGCCGGTGTCCAGGCTACGGCAGGAAAACGAGATTTCTCCACCGGTGGGGGTGGTGTATATCTTATATCTTCCTCTACTTGCTCTTCATACCTTCGACCGTATTTCTTCAAATCATGATACGATTCGATGTGTTTGTTCTTCAGTGCCCTTCTATATTCAGGTCTCAGCCCTTTCATAAGGAGTTTGATCTGCTTCCTTGTCCTTAGAGGTTTTCTTAGATGATCGGCTATATATCTGAAGCTTGTAATATATGCGTCGAGTTTTTCTCCTTTACCCTGTGTTCTCTTGTATAGTTCGTCCATTATGTCATTCGACGACATTGGCTTACAGTATCTTTGTCTGAAGGCTTCTTCGAAATCTTGCCAGTTATGGAAATCCTCTTTCTCCGTTTTGTACCACAGTGCGGCTCGGCCTGTCAGAGTGTATGAGATGATTTCTAGCATCTGCTTGCTGTTTTGTCCTGTGCTCGTTTTTATATCTGTAAGCTTCGATATATATTCCTCTGCGTTGTCTCGGGCTTCGGCTGCAAACTTTACGTCGTAGTTCTTCAGGATTTGGAGTTTGGAGGCATACTGTGTAAGGTTATTTATTGTATCCCTTTCTGCTTCCCGACTTCTACTGGTTTCACTTCCTCGGCGTCGTCTCTGGCTACTACGGGTTCTTCGTCTTGGTGTCCTACGGCTTGGCGAGGGACTATAATCTGAGTCACTGGTTTCGGATGATTCGCTGCTTGATGAACTACTCGAGCTCTTCCTTCGCCGCCGATCGCGTCTTCTGCGTTCGCTGCTACGACTTCTGTCTGTGGTGTGATTCTGCCTTTTGTGTCTTTTACCAGCTGATGCTCTTTCGTTTTCACTGTCGCTGGATTTCTCTTGGTCAACGCTGTATACAGGTGCGGGCGGTGTTTGTATTTGTGGCTGCCGTTGAAATGGCTCGGTGAAATAGGTGTTTGGGTAGATGTGCTCCAGGACGTGTCTGTTTCCTCCTCTTCTAGATTCGTTTCCCCTCGTTCGTGAGCCTGGGTTCGTAGGAAGGCTCGTGCGAGTTCTTGGGTTTGTCGGGGGAGGAGCATCTCGTACGGGGTCTGCTAAATCCTTTTCTTGACCATAGTCGATCGCCACGTTATTCTGACCGCTCTCTCGTCGTTCATTATTGACTGGGAAGTCGTAATTGGTAGATCTAAGTCTCGGTTCTTCGGAGGCTCGCTCCGATTCTGCATTGCACGGCTTTGGCTGCTCATTCATTTGTCTCGGTGTGCTATTCCTATGATCTTTCGGTGAATTCCACTGATATATGCTGTATTGTGTTTCGTCTGCTGAGGCGTTGTCTTCTGCGGGCAAATTGCTGTTTAGGCTAGGAATTTTTGGGATCGCTCCCGTTGATCTCGGAGTTGTATGAGTTGCTGCAATTGATGGAGTTGCCATGGTATGTGTCTCAGGTCCTTGGAAGGATCCTGATGAGTTGGTTTTTACCGGCACGTCCATAAATTGCTGTACTTCATGCGACTGGTGTACTCTGTACGGTAGTCCTTGTTCATGTCCTTGCATCACCTTGGTTACTCTGTGGATCTGACGTGCAGTGACGTTCTGTATTTGTCCGAGACTGACGTTTGCTGTGGCAGGGTAGTTGTTGTCACTCACGGATACTGGTATTGCTTGTGTTGCATTTTTCCGCAGAACTGTCTTCGGTGGGAGTAACATGTCCTCCATTGTGCTCGGTGGCACGCGACCATATTCATCCCACTCGTACCATGGGGCTTGGGCTACTTTGCTTTCTCTGATTCTCAAACGTAATAGTCTGTCTTTGAGGAGTTCCACAGGTTCTATACTGCACACTCGATCGCTCACCAATTGTTCGAAAACATCCGCTTGTGTCATTCTCTCGATGTCTCTGTGCAGATTTCTGACACGCCTGTTTTTGCGCAATTCTTGCATTATTTGATAATGATTCTGCCTCTCATCCATCGTTAATACTAGTATCTTCTGTTTCGGAATGATTATTTGTTCTCTAATCTTCAAAATTATGTCTCCGTCTGATCTTTAATCGGTGTTAAGGGAGAATTTCTCAACCTTGGCTATGGCTGATTCCCAAATCCCTAACTACTGTAAATTCGAGGAGGGAGAGTTTTGCTCTCGACCTTGGCAGGGTGTGGAGAAAAAAAACTTAAATCCCCTGTCTACTCTGGTGAAAGGGGTGTATGGGAAAAAATATAATTCCACTTTTGACGTGCAGACTGTTAGCCGCCAATGTGGTTTGGCTGAGGCAGACAATGGTTTAGTTGAGGAAATTTCCCAAATCATGCGGGTTACATAAATTAAAATGAATGGAAATAATATGATAATAAATGTAAAAGAAAATTATATGGTACAATAAGTATAATTAATATTGTAAAATTAATAATATGTAATGATTAATAATAATTTTATCTGCGCAATAATTGTTTGCGCAGGGCT
Organism: Philotrypesis tridentata; assembly: GCA_018906965.1. Taxonomy (NCBI): domain Eukaryota; kingdom Metazoa; phylum Arthropoda; class Insecta; order Hymenoptera; family Pteromalidae; genus Philotrypesis; species Philotrypesis tridentata. The sequence continues at coordinate 8,677 of JACCIB010000255.1, forward strand.
CGGCAGTATTTTCCGTGACTGTCGCAGAGAGCAGCTCTGAGTTTGTACACGAATAATTATTCGGTGCGAATATGCGGTTACACGACACTCCTTGTATTCACGGACCAGGAAAAAAAAACTTTTCGATCTAACGCGTACGGGATAATTCGCTGGTTAATCTAGCGGTCACTGTAGTCTCCTTAAAATTAATTTGACACGTTAGAATTTTCGTAGATCAATCCTGATTTTTTTACAAGGTTGTGTGGTATTTTTGCGATTCCACGTACCCGATAATCAATTTTATTCGGACAGTCTCACTCCTCGAAAAGGTTGGATCTCAACTCGACGGCTTGGCTGCGACACGACACGTGAATTCTGGGTATTCTCAAAACTTAGTTTTCTTAAATTAATTAACCGGAAAATTTTTCTTGCACGTTGCACAAGAGAGAAAAAAAAATTAAAACGAGGAAGAAAATAATTAATCACTTGCTCTCTCGAGAGGGGAAAAAAAATTAATTTAATTAATTTGTTGTTGTCCTCGGGGAGATACAAAAAAAATTATTTTCGCGTCACTGTGTTCGCGCTGGCGCTCGGCAATTCTCCTCAGTGAGCAACCGACGCCACTATTCAATATGGCCGCCGGCGACTTGCTCGTTCGACCAAGATGGCTAAATTTGCGTTTGCACCGCACGAGCACTTTTTCACACGGAAATTCTTATAAACTTCTTCAATGTCTCGTACAAAAAAAATTAATAACACATAAATTACGGCTCCGGGTTTTATTTTGTGGGTTATGGGCGCCAGTGTGACACGGCGGGGCAGGTGGCTGCGGCGGGCGAGAGGAGAGAGGCACGTCGGTGCGTCTCCCGGGGAGTTTTTCGCGCTCGCGCGTGGGCCTTCCCCTCCGCGGTCCTGAGTCGAGCTACACGTCGCGTCTATTATTTTTCCGGGTGCGGGCGCCTTGACGCGACACGAATGGCTCACTCACAGGCTCGGGCCTCGGCGAAGACTCTCTGTCTCACGGGTCGCTTGAGCCGGTAATTATGATATATGAATTTAAACGCTTAGATTTAATTGAATTTCCTTTATTACTTTCACTACACTTGCTGCTCGCAGTCTTCCTCGCGTACGGCCGTTGTCCCGTACTCTGTAAAACGACGAGCGCGAATACAGGCGAGACGCGGTTGTGCGCGGGTGAATAAAGGCTGCTGAACAAACTCTCACAAAAACTCTCAAAACTCTCAAAAACTCTCGATGCTCGAAGCTGCTCACTAGGAGGTTGGCTCGGTACTGCCCGTTCGCTCACTCGCCTCGGCGCTCTATCTCGCGATCTCACACATACACACTCGCATCGATGTACAGTCGTCACGTGATCGGCCGCGGCAATTTACAAATTTCTTATCTTTATTTTCTTCTCACTCGCACTCCGGCTTCGGCACACTCGCTCGCTTAATACCGTTGTGGAGAGCCCTGGCGCCTCCACTCCGACCGCCAATAACATTTCGCGTTACACATGAGGCTCGGTAGCCTCCACTCTTTCGTGCTCCGCGACGGCATCGTGCCGTCTCTCTCGCACTCACATACTCTTCGGCACGCGTCGTGCTGCGCGCGCTCACACACACACATACGCACGCGCTCGCTCTCTATAGTATACGCGGCTCAGCCGCTCGTCGCGCCGCTCGCTGTAGCGCCATGCGCTGGCTACGTTCGCCGTCGCCTCGTGCTCCTCGGCGGTGTCATGGCGGCGGCTGCGGCCCAGAATGTCAGAGGCCTTGGTTTCTCTGTAAAAAATCATTATATCCGTTCATATATGAAAAAAATTTAGTTTTATTGCTATATCGAAGCATTTCACTAACCTTATCATTTTTTTAATGACTGAAATTATTATAAAAAAATTTACGTAATTGATAAAATTGGTTAAATTCTTCGATATAGCAATAAAACTAAATTTTTTTCATATATGAACGGATATAATGATTTTTTACAGAGAAACCAAGGCCTCTGACATTCTGGGTCTTTCGCAGACTTTTTTGAATTTAAATAAGGTATCTTCGTGAATTTTTTGGTTATGATCCGGATGATCGAACTTTCCTAAAACTTGATTTTAAGACTTAAATGACTTATAACTTTCTTAAAACATATATATACGACATCCAATATATTTTTTTTTAATAGTTTAGAAAATTTGCAGAAAAAAATGTTATATATCTCTATAGTGAAAAATGCTTCCCTGAGGATCTACAAATTAATGAAAGTAGCCAGAAAAAGCAAAAAAACATGATTTCATCAACTTTGACCCTCTGTAACTCGAAGATACTTGATGCAAAAAATCTGAAAAAATTCAGGGATACTCATATGTCTCTTAGGAACATTTTAAAAATTTTTTCGATAGGGTCAAAAAATCGGCCGCTCGATTTGTCAGAGAACCACCCATATATACATAGTGACGAGTATCGTCACGCCGCATGCTATTTTATAATATACATAAGTTTTGATATATATTTGCATGTGAGACTTTTCTGATGTTCCCGCGCACCACAGTTGTTCGAGAGCTGATGTATTTGCGAACGCGCCGTCTAGTGAGAGAGCGCGTGAGAGAGAGAGAAGCTCGTAGCGTCATGTTAGGCTAGGAGGGAGATTCGATTCGACTATCGAGCGAGAAGGCTGCGTCCTGAAATTCCAGGTTCTTTTCCGTTATTAATTTACTTGTACAGCGCGTTATAGCATAATTTGCATTCAAGCAAATAGACGAGTTTGATATTGTACAATTTGGGATTGTGTGCGACGAACGAGGAGCTGAACGACAACGAGATCGCAGTATCCTGGTCTACGTGCGAGCGTTTTTGAGCAAACCTGTAAGTACCAGTTTCTCTCTCACTCTCACCAGCGCGTTTGCAAGATCTTTAGCTTTCCGTCCCATGCGGATTTATGTGCAAGAAGAGCACACGTGTATAAATGGAATGAGTAATAATCGTGTATGTTAACGTTACAATATATGCAACAGCTTTATACCTAATTTTCGTGTATTTTATTTATTAGTTTTGAATTACCCCTGTTCTCCTAAGTTGCGAACTCACCGATAATTTAAGTAGAAGAATCTACATATGACGAGTGTAAAAACCCCGTTACATTGGCGCCCATCAGTGGTTAGATTTAGCTAGAGCAGGGAATATTTGAGTTTTGTAGGAAAAAGGAAGTGCAAAATCGCGAGTGTTCGTTGTAAGCGGATAAGCGTGCGGAGATATACATTGCGTGTATAGTGTAGCGAACGAGCGCGAACGTTGCCGAGTGTTTACATCGCGCGGCTAAACTTGTCGTCCGCGAACCTTAACATTACGCGCTTCCAGCTACCGAAAATTTTAGCATTGGCTGAAATATTATTTCGGGAAATAATTTTTATTTTCTCGTCGCGTGATTTATATGTTCGATGTCTGCGATTAATCAGTATAGGTAATTACTGGATTAATAGTTGAATAGAGAATCGAATCTTAGATTGCAATTATACTAGGGGAATAATTTTTTAATATTATTAGTTGAACAATTGAGTATAAATAATTGTTTTTCCCCCATTAATATTAAATATTATTTTTATTATTTATATTATTTAATATAATTGGCGTTATTTTGGCGTTGCTAACAGCTATATAGCATACGTGCTGAGCTGATTGTATGTGTGCGTGTATCAATGTATCACCGAGGTAGGGTTAGATACAGGTATGCTGTACGGAGCGTATCGCAATGGCGAAGCGTTGATTTACCGACAGTGTAGATAATAATTTCTATTTGAATTTTGTTTTGAAATTGAACTTTATTTTTCGGAGTAAGTTTATTGAATTTAAATTGAGGTTTTTGACGAAATATTTTATTTGATTTTGGATGTTCGTGATACAATTTAAGCGAAATTTTTTTCAATTTAAATTTTGTAAAACAGTAAACTCTTAATTCGAGTACAGCTCGGTGATAAAATTTTTTGGTTGTTGTACATTTTATTTTGGAATTTTCTTTCGAATCGGAAAATTTTCTTTTGAATTTTTTTTTCCTGTTTCTGGTTGTAGCTTGGTTGGTAAATTACATAAGTGTAATTTAAAATTGCACAGAATTTCGAACGAAGGAGGCTGTGACTGAATTAAGAGCGACACGCGGAATAGTTTTTTTTTCAATGATTTAAATTTTGGTCATTATTAGTTTATTTCTTTCGTAATTTGTCTCTTGTATATTTTTTGATTTCGACGGAAAAAATTTGTTTAAGTTAGCGGGATCGCATTCAAATTTTGAAAATGGCAATGCGCGTGAATATTTTCGGAGAAGCGGATCAAGAGATTGAGAGATGGGCAATGTCATTGTCAGAGGATAGACTAAATGATTTATTGCAGAGATTTGAATTGGTAATTGACAGGAGTAGATACAGTAATGTTGGTAGGTTAATTAGGCGTTTGCGCGGTGATTACACTGCGTATGATTTTGTTGTGACGAATGAGCCTAGCGATATCGCGATGTCGAGAAGAGACGCAACTTTTCAGAAGATTATTTTGAGAGAAGAAAATTTATCAAATGAGACGAAGTCAACGACATGGGTACGATTGAGGTTACCGACGACGTTAGAATCAGAAGCATCAGTTTTAGATGATAATGAAGAACAAAATGAAGAGACGTTAGATGACATTTTCCAGATACTCCGGAATAATGTTCTAGAGTCCACCAGAGTTTCTAGTGAAGAAGAAGTTGGGATATCGGGAGTACAGCCTATTGTTGAAGTAGCAGAGGTGCACAATGAAGCTGAAGAAATTGTGGAGCTTCAACAGCGAGACGCTTGCACTAATAGTGGTGCTGTAGGCAGTAATCAAGTTGACTTAGAAGATAGAGAAGTAATCCAAGATAACCAAGCTGAAGTAAGTGCAAAGTTGCGAGAAAAATTAGCTGAACAGATCGAGTTGGCTAAAACATCAGATGCCAGATGCAATGCGTATGCTGCTGGAGTGGAAAAATCCATAGTGGAGCTTAGTGGCTACTATTGCAAATTGAAAAAAGATTTTAAGAAATTTCAAGTTCATTTTAGAGATACGTTTGTGGTGCATAGAGAACCTGATGCTCACAGCACAAAGTTGAATCCGAATGCGACAAAATTTGTGTCCGGTCCGACAACACAGAAGACTGGAATGAGTGAGTTACCATCACGGGCAGAACCCCAAGGTGTGTCTCGGAGGGAAAGAGAATCAGCTGCTTCAACAAGTAGAGCAGTTGGAGAATATTCATCTTTTACAAGACCAATGTACCGTGATGTTGGTAAGATTGCTAGAGAATGGAAAATTCAATTTGATGGTAGCAAGGAAAGTTGTATCGAGGAATTTATTCAGAAAATGAATGAATGTAGAGCGTCATCGCATTTAGATGATACGGATTCATTGAATGCGTTCCTCCATGTTATGACGGACGGAGCGTTCATCTGGTGTCGGCAAATGCGTCAGACGTGGAAGACTTGGAAAGATTTTTGCTGTGATGCTAGGAAAAGCTATGGTATGGATCAAGATATACAGATGAAGTTGTTAGCGGAAGCGCAAGCGCGTACAGAAGGAGGAGATGAGCCAGTACGTGATCAGATCATGGCGATGCTAGCGATCATGAGTAGGTTGGACGATCCGCCGGAGTTTGCTGTACAGCTGAAAATGATTTACGACAATATGCTAGCCGGAATTAGAATGCAAATTCCTCAGGCACAGGTGAAGAATATCGGAGATCTTATTACATTAGCTAGGAATGCTAAGAAGCTAATTCATGATAAGCATCATTATAAGCCTCCTCCTTAACCTAACAGATGTTTATTGCCGAAATTGGCCTATAAAGAAACATATGTCAAGAATGTTGGGGAGAAGACGAAGAGCGTAATCGCTGTTTTGTCAGTAGCAGAACCTGCTGATTTACGTGAAGATGTAAGGTCGTTGCAGGAGGTTATTGCTGAGTTAAGGTTACCCCCAGCTGCCAATTCAAGAGGTCGTGGAGGAAAGAAATCTAATTTCATAGGAGCGAAGTCGCAGACCCAGACTGCGACTACAGTATCTGACAGCATATCGGAGTAAATAAATGCTGTTTCAGAAGAAAAGAAAAGTGCTCCTAGACAGCCACGAAGTGAGCATAATAAAGATCAGGACTCCTGGGGTCCTTTTAAACCATTTGTGAGGTGTTATGTCTGCAGATGGCCTCGACACACCACGAAAACTTGTCCAGAGTGCTCACAGAAGAAGAACTCTGGGAATAAATTGTCTGAAGGTATGAAGACTTCAGAAAACTCGGGAAACGAGAATGGGAGCAAGTAGTTCAGGCCCCTACTTCTCCTATGATTTTGGCGGCCTCCCAAGATGCAAGTCAGGCTACTGAAGAAACAGTGATGCCCATTACAGTATTTGACTCATCCAATGTTAACTGCAGTCGCTGGTCGATGCCAGTGGATATTGGTGATTTTCATTTACGAGCAGTTTGTGACTCAGGAGCTGCACGTACTGCTTTAGGTCCGGTTGGATTACAAATAGCGTCAGCGCTGAAAAAAGCTATTGTTCCTTATACTGGATCAGGTGCGAAACTCGCTGATGGACAGCTTGTGCCGATTTACGATTATGTTCAATTGCCGTTCACAGTGTTGAATCAGTCGCGAATTTTAAATGTTATGGTTTATGTGCACTCGATTCCGAATGTATACTCAGAACAGATTTTATGCGAGCATTTAACGCGATTCTGTTACCTAGAGAGAATAGATTACAAATAGAAGGTGTCACCGAATCAGTTCCTCTAGAGATTTCTGCTCTCTCAGAAGGAGTAGCAAGCGCTCTCGCAGCCATCGGTTTGGCCGATGTTACCTCAGAACAGCGAAAACGCCTACAAGAGCTGTTAGACAGTGGGCTTCCAGCTGGGGAAGTACCGTTGGGGTGTACACATCTGATCCAGCACAGTATTGATGTGGGGTCGGCGAGACCAATTAAACAACGTTATTATCAAGTGTCAAAGAAGATTGAGGAAGATATGCATGCTCAAGTATTAAAAATGTTGGACACGGGAATTATACGCCGTTCTAACAGCAGCTGGTCAAGCCCCGTAGTCATGGTCCGCTAATCGGATGGTACCTATCGATTCTGTGTTGACTATCGGAAGCTTAATGCTGTTACAACCGCGAGCGCGTATCCGTTTCCATACATGGATACTATTTTGTGTAAGCTTCAGAAGGCGAGATATATTTCTACCATTGATCTCATAGCAGCATACCACCAGATACCAATGAAGGAAGAAGATATTCCTTTAACGGCATTCACAGTATCTGGGTTGGATTTGTTTGAATTCACCAGTCTACCTTATAGTGTAGTAGGCGGGCCTGCAACTTTTCAAACGCTGAGTGACCGGCTCATTGGACCTGAATTAGAGCCGTACGCCTTTTCCTATTTGGATAACATTATCATCACAACCGAGACTTTCGACGAGCATCTGCATTGGTTAGATGTAGTTCTGAAGCGACTCGCGGAAGCTGGGTTGACGATTAACCGAGGTAAGAGTAAGTTTTGCTGTGACGAAGTTAAATACTTAAGCGTCATTGTGAATCGTGAGGGATTTCGTCCAGATCCTCGGAAAGTTGCACCGATTCTGGAGTATCCGGTTCCGAATACTCTGACCAAATTGAAGAGATTTATGGGAATGGTTTCCTGGTACCGGAATTTTTGGATCGGTTGAGCGATGTCGCGGAGCCGTTGAATCTAGTGCTACGTGGCAATGCAAAATTCACTTGGAGTGTAAAGCAACAGGACGCGTTTGAACAAGTCAAAACGATACTTGCGACAGCGCCTGCGTTACAAAGACCATCGTTTGATCATCAATTTATTATCAAAACTGATGCAAGCGACAGCGGCATTGGTGCGGTACTCATACAAGAGATAGATGAAAAAGATTACGTCTTGTCTTATGCGAGTCGCACTTTAACTTCTGCGGAGCGTAATTATTCAGTCACCGAGAGGGAATGTCTTGCCGTTGTCTGGGCAATTAAGAAATTTCGTGCATATGTGGAGGGTTATCATTTTAAGGTAGTTACACACCACTCAAACTTAAAATGGCTTTGTAATCTACATAACCCTAACGGTCGATTAGCTCGATGGGCATTGGAGTTGCAGTCATATGACTATGAGATTGAATACCGACCTGGCAAGGAGAATTATGTCCCAGATGCGTTATCATGCGTGCATCTTTAAAAGACGTTCAAAAAACTATTACCGATCAGTGGTATATACAGATGTTTCAGCAAACTTTAGAAAAGCCTCACGAATTTCCAGATTGGAAGATTGTTGCTGGTAAATTGTATCATTACAAGCCTGATCCAATTCTAGAAGACGTTCTAGAAGATATGGATGCTTGGAAGCTGGTTGTGTCCAGAGATAAGACACCGCAGATACTTCGCGAATCGCATTGCGAGCCCACGTCCGGACATTTGGGTCGTCGTAAGACGCATGAGCGAGTCGCGCGATATTTTTACAGGAAGAAGATGTATAAAGATGTTCAAAGATTTGTTAAGTCATGCACTGTCTGTCAACAGTGTAAAGTGAAACAGCTGTTACCTGCTGGTACCATGAAAAATAAGAAACTGGTTGATCCATGGAAAGTTGTAGCCGGTGATATGATGGGTCCATTTCCAAGATCTAAGAATGGATATACCTATTTACTGATCCTGTTAGATGCTTTTACTCGGTGGATTGAAGTGATACCTTTGCGTAAAGCTGATGGTATTAGTATTAAAAATGCTTTGAAGGAGCGTGTATTTTTGAGGTTTGGTACTCCGGAAATATTTCTGTCGGATAACGGTACGGAATTTCGTAACAAGGTTATGAAAAAGTTTTTGACAGAAAGTAGCGTTGAGCATCAGATGATATCGCCATATCACGCACAGGTGAATCCGGTTGAGCGTGTAAACCGAACGTTATAAACGATGATCACTGCTTTTATTGAGGAGGAGCACAATCTCTGGGATAAGTATTTGCCCGAGTTAACTTTTGCATACAATACATCTGTGCAAGAGTCTACAGGAGTTAGTCCAGCTTTCCTAAACATGGGAAGAAACCCTGCGCCACCGCTTAGTACCAAGCGAAAGGATGAAAAAGCTACTAGAGAGAATGCTCAAAAGCTTGCAGTGAAGAACTGGGAAGAGCGGATGTGTCGATTATTTGATTTGCAGTTGGTTGTTGAGAAGAATATCGAACATGCATCGCAAAAGCAGGCACGATATTATAACTCGAAACGCAGACAAGTTACATTTAACTTCGATGACTTGGTTTGGAAGCGTAATCGTATTTTATCGTCTGCTATTCAAGGTATTAATGCTAAACTTGCACCGAAATTTGCTGGTCCATTCAAGATTACTACTAGGATTGGACGTGATGTTTATTCAATGATTAATGAGCAAGGAGAATGCTTTGAGAAGATACATGTTGTCGACATCAAACCATATGTTCAAGGAGAAGATCCTGCGTTTGCTGAAGATCAAGGTGAAGGTGAAAACTCTGTTGATGCTTCTGATGAAGAAGACAGTGATCCTGTAGAAGAAGACGTTTCAACCAACAAGGAAGCGACCGTTAGCGAGAAGAATGAATGTGAGGGGCGAAATATTGCGCTGGGTGAAAACGTGGATGTTCCACGTAAGCGAGGTAGGCCGCGTAAAACCCGAATCGTCTTTTCTCGTGATGCGAGGGCTCCTGGGGGGGAGGAGGCGACTCTCGCAGAGTCTCACGCGTCAGAAGCTGAAAACGGAAATTCACCGGTGGTTAATGCGAAACGCGGTCGACCGAAGGGTTCTAGTAAACAGCGAGAACCGCAAGTTGAATTATCTCCGGTCTCGGAGACGTACGCGATCAAATAGGGCGAAGGTTTAGGATAGAGTAGGGTATTAGGTAGAAGAACCCCTGAATTTTGCTAACAACAATCATCTACTACAGGACCATGAGCGATAACGCAGACCAGCTGAAGCTGGTGTGGGTGCGTCGACAGCTGAGGACGACTGTGCTGGCTCCAATTTCAGGGGATGCGGCTTTTTGTCCGGCGTCCTGAGTCGCCGGAGGACTGTGAGTCCATCTGCTTGGTGGAGGGGCAGTTGGGGATGCCGCGCAAGGACGCTGTCGTGGAGGACTCGGTGGTGGCTCCGGTGGTCGATTCCTCTCCGATCTTAACTGTTGAGCAGGAATGGGAACAGCTGAGAGGTGAGCTCGATGAGGTGCGGGATCTTCGCAAGAATTATCGTCTCCTCATCGACGCAATCTCGAAGAAGCTGGACTCGTTCCTGGCTCGAACGGGAGAGAAAGGTGGGGAGTTGGCCGGAGGCTATCTGAGGCTGCTCTATGACGAGTGTCTAGCGGAGGCAGCCCGGGACCGCTTCGTGGAAGCCAGAAAGGTAGAGAGGCAGGCGTTGGTCCGTGCGTCGGAGAAGCAGCGAGAGGAGTATGGCGCTTTTATCGGTGGTGACCAGAGCCAAGGCCGTCGCGAGAAGCTCCGGCAAGCCAACCTGGAGGTGGCCCGGTTGGGGAAAAGCCCCCCCAAATATTGTTTTAATAGTGGGTTGTTGGGGGTGATGCGGGGTCGCGAATGCCCGAATAAGGAGCGGCACGCTGAGTTTCAGCCGAGGCGTTAGCTTTTCAGCGGTACGCTGATATAATGCGTTGCGCTGTGTTGTGACCTTCCGATCTGGTGGTCAAAAATATAAAAAAGAAAGCTAATGGTGTTAATTTATTTAGCCCTTATCGAAAGTTTGATTTGTTTTTTTCTTGCAATGAAGTTTGTTTTTTTTGCATGAGTTTGATTTGAAACGATTTATTTTGAAATTTTATTTTCTTTTGTTTTGATTTTGCAAAGAAATGCTTTATTAATTTATTGTTTTGGTCGCTTTTGCATGCTGGCGAGAACAGTAGAGAGCTGGTACGCTATAAAAGCTACCCAGCGTCTGGAAGGGGGGCATGTGATGAGTATCGTCACGCCGCATGCTATTTTATAATATACATAAGTTTTGATATACATATATTTGCATGTGAGACTTTTCAGATGTTCCCGCGCATCAGAGTTGTTCGAGAGCCGATGTATTTGCGACCGCGTCGTCTGGTGAGAGAGCGCGTGAGAGAGAGAAGCTCGTAGCGTCATGTTAGGCTAGGAGGGAGATTCGATTCGACTATCGAGCGAGAAGGCTACATCCTGAAATTCCATAGGTTCTTTTCCGTTATTAATTTACCTGTACAGCGCGTTATCGCATAATTTGCATTCAAGCAAATAGACGAGTTTGATATTGTACAATTCGTGATTGTGTGAGACGAACGAGGAGCTGAACGTCAGCGAGATCGCAGTATCCTGGTCTACGTGCGAGCGTTTTTGAGCAAACCTGTAAGTACCAGTTTCTCTCTCACTCTCACCAGCGCGTTTGCAAGATCTTTAGCTTTCCGTCCCATGCGGATTTATGTGCAAGAAGAGCACACGTGTATAAATGGAATGAGTAATAATCGTGTATGTTAACGTTACAATATATGCAACAGCATTATATTTAATTTTCGTGTATTTTATTTATTAGTTTTGAATTACCCCTGTTCTCCTAAGTTGAGAACTCACCGATAATTTAAGAAGAATCTGCATATAACGAGTGTAAAAACACCGTTACAATATATATATATATATATATATATATATATATATATATATATATAAATATTGTTTTTTACAATTACAATGAAAATATCTAGTTCTGACTGGATTTATTTTAAAAAATCAAAATTTTTAGGTATCTTGAATAAATGATTTTAATTACGCAATTCAGCGGAAAAACAGGCAAAATATTTATTCAGTATTTTGCTTATAATTTTGCAGGAAAATTTTTTTACGAAAAACGGCTTTCAGAAGCATATTCTATGATAAATTTCCAATGAAAACCAATCATAAAAATTACATCGATTTTTTCAAGTTTTAAACGTGTTGGGTCCCTTTAAAATGTCATTTCTATCTTGTGAGTGCATGAAGGAAGAGTTGTCTCTTTTTACAATTACTCCAAGGCAGACGACAATTGAAAGTTTGCTATGGATAAATTAGAAACTAATATCATCTCTATCGGATGACTCACCTATAGAATTTGTCATTCCTGGTTCTGGAGAAGAATACATAGATCTAGCTCATACTATGTTATATTTACGAGTGAAAATAAAAAACGGATCCGAAGAAAAACTTACAGACGAAGATGATTATAAAGTTGGTCCTCTGAATAATTTTCAATCAGATTGAGGTTAGATTTAATCAGAAACTCGTGACACCAGCTAACAATGCTTATCCATACAGGGCGTATATAGAAACATTATTAAATTACGGATCTGGAGCTAAAAATTCTCATCTTTCATCCAGTCTATAGTACGATTATACGCCAGGATTTATGGATGAAATATCTGACAGAAATTTAGGATTTAAAACTAGAAGTTCTTTAACAGAAAAAGAAAAATGCATCGACCTTCAAGATCATCTTCATGTAGACATTTTTAATCAAGAAAAGTATCTTGTAAATGGCGTTGAAGTCCGAGTAAAACTTATAAGATCGAGAAATGAAATCTGCTTAATGGAATCCGGCAGTGATGTGCATGTAGCGAGTATAGTTGAAGCAAGTTTGCTCATACGAAGATCAAAAATAAATCCTGGTGTTTTAATCGCTCATACGAAAGCTTTATGAAAAGCTACTGCGAAATATCCTCTGACACGCGTTGAAGTTAAAACCGTTACTATGCGGGGTGGTGTCCTCGGAGAAACTCTAGACAATATTATACTTGGACAGATACTGAAAAGGGTTATAATAGGATTTGTGGATAATAAAGCTTTTAACGGCGATAGAAGATACAATCCTTTCAATTTCAAGCATTATAATATAAATTTCTTTTCATTGTACATAGACGGAACAGAATTGCCTTCAAAGCCGCTACAGCCAAATTTTAAGGAGAATCTATACGTTGACGCATATCACACGCTTTATTCAGGCACTGGAATTCATTTTATGAATCAGAGGAATAATATTTCGAGAGAAAGTTATCCCAAAGAAAATTGCTTGTTTGACTTTGATTTAACACCTGATCTATCCGCTAATAGCATAACTCATTGGAATCTGGTTGAACATGGCAGTATGAGAATAGAAGTACGATTTGCCGAGCCGCTAAAATCTACAGTTAATTGCATTATCTATGCCCAGTATGATAATGTTCTAGAAATTGATGCTTCGAGACAAATTATTGTTGATTTCATCAGTTAATGAATAGGTCATTGACTTTTAACATTTTTGTGTAATTATACGCGTTAGAACTTGAAAGAGACTTTAATAGTCCTTCGACCGTCAATCTGAACAGTTAACTCTTGCAATGGATTTTGTTGTTGAAATACAAGGCTTCGAGAACGATAAGGGCTACTTAATTCCTAAAGAAGTAACTGCTATGTCTTTCTGCACATTGGGTAATTAGTCCTGTGTGCATTTTCGGCGATGTGTCAATAAGTGCGAGTAAAAAGAATAACTGGCTTACGCTGTACAAACCCGGTATAGAATGGTTCGAAGGTGATGTATCTGAAAAATATCTTTTTGCGAATCTCCATGAATTATCTAAATATGCTGGACTTATCTACACCCGAGGAACTGAAAAAGCTAATTTGTTGCAACGAATAATGGCTCGAGAAGTAATAAATATCGAGGAGGAAATAGAATCTCCGTCATTTGATAAAAGAACGTCGTCGCATGCATTTTGCATTCTTCATTATACGAAAAATTCCTCGATCGAGTACAAATGCGCGTTAAACGAGGCTAATAAACTTAAATACTGGTTACTTTCTCAGCCAGCGATACATTTACAGAAAGATTGCGAAGAAGAACACGATGAACAGTCTGGAAATATCGGCTACTCTTCAATCTCTTCCAGTCTGCACGTACGGTGTTTATTCGTCGGATCAGATTCCGAAATATTGGACAAAACCTGCAATTATTGTATCCAACGGAAGATCATACTAAACCTGGTAAACATTGGGTAGCTACGTACGTAGACCAACTTGGAAGTGGGTATTATTTCGACAGCTACGGGGCTCCACCATCAAACGCGGATCATATAAATAGACTCCGACAAAATTGTAAAAACTATAGATGGAACACGATGAAGATGCAGAGTAAAAAGTCAGACGTATGTGGTCAGTATTGCGTGATGTTTTCGCATTTTCTATCAAACGGTTTAGGGATGGGCAAATTTAAAAATGTATTTTCGTCGGACTGTAAGAAAAACGATGAAATTGTTTTAGAATTTTACAATAATTTAGTTCGTAATGATCTAAGCGCCCAAAAATCCTCTGTATGTCATTGCTATAAAAAAGTTTAATGAAATGTAACGATCAATGTTGTAAAAAAAATCGTTTATAATTTTAATTCTTAATGATTTACTAAATCGTAGAATATTCAGCTGTAAATCGCATACTTGACATTTTCGTTCAAATATGCGAATGTCTTACTAAGCTATCTTTAGGTCGATGTACCTGTAATATACACGTACGCAAAATGATGACTGCATCTTTTCTACTGTTCGCTCGCCATTCTCGCAGTAACGCTCGAGCAGGTAACATTAAAATTGACCATAAACGATTTTCCAATAAAAAATGTCTGCGTTACCAAAACAATCTTTCATTGACTTCTCGTACAATTTAAACGCAAGCAATTCCAAAATTATTTCGATTGGGTTAATAGAAGATATTCCAGACGGCTGTCTAAAACCTGTAATCACATTAGGCGGAATCGGCCAATCTGTTGAATTGACGGCTGAAGAATGGAGCTGTTTTGTAGCAAATTATGAAGAAGTCTCCAGCTTCTTTCAAGAAGTGGGACACGTTCGCTGGAGAATGCCCATTACTATCAACGAAAATGTTTTCATTGTTTTTACTATGTCATATAGTTCTAAATCAGTGATAATCGAGAAAAAAATTAATTCTAACCCGTCTACACCTAGTGAAGTTACCGACGAACCAGACAAGAAGAAGCCACGCACATATATTCCATATGTAAATTTCAAACAAGTGACTTTTGATAATCTAGTGCGAATTACAAATTTAATTAAAATTAAAATTACAGTACTTCAAAGTATATCAAGCACTGTTCAAAAATGTAAAGAACTTATATTTCATTGTAAAAACGACGAAACACTGAAAGATTCCAAATTACTTACGAATTATGTATGTTTGTATAATATATCTGTAATTACAATAATTGGATTTTTATTCTTATTCAAAAAAAAAAAAAAATTCATTGAATAAGAATTAATAAATGGGAGAAAATAAAATATTTGTTAATTTATTTTTACCTTGATCTTTCCACTATCCCTTGATAATTTAATAAACATATTCATAAACTTCTTTTATATTTAAAATAGTTTTAATTAATACTAGCCAATGAGCTCGCTTCGCTCGCCTATACAAATTTTATTTCTAATTTAATTCTAAAGAATAAAAAATTCATTATTTGTTCAAATTTTAGAAGTAAAATAATAATTAACAGTAGAAGAATTCAGAAAAATTCATTGGAAAATTCAAAAATTCTGAAAAATACAAAAATGCTTCTAATACTTTTGAAAAAATTCCTGCGTGTTCTGTGATTGATTCTAAGGATTTTTTCCTAAAAATCCTAGAAAATTTTTATAATTTTTTTGCGTTTTAGCCGTCATTTTTGTTTCCAATTTTCTTTTCGAAATCTTAATCATTGGATTTTCAAGTTTAGCTCTCGAGAACACGTTTTCAGTACTTCGATTATTAAATCTTAAATATATTCCATTCGAAAAATGGGAATGAAAATTTTTTTTTGCTTTCGAAAATTGCGTTTTTTTTTTAAAAAATCACGTACAGTGTTTCATAGTTGCATTTTTTTTAAATCTGACCTAAGATTTTGAAAGTTCATTAAATTTTACATCGAATACGCTTACTCATAAATTTTTTTAAATGCATTTTCACATAAAATATTAACATTGAAAATTGTAGTGAAAATTTGTCCATTCAGGACTTAAGGGGTCAATATGTGTATAGAAAGAGGTTGCAATTGAAACTAATAAAACTTGTAGTTACAATTTATTTTTTTTTTATTCAGTGACACATTGAAATACTTGTAATTAGATACTTTTCAATTATCTATTTTGCTTTATACTGAATTATTTACACAACAGTAAATTAAAGAATGTATGAAGGAAAAAAATTTGTTTTCAAGTTTACAAAAACACTAGTCATATATAACTATTAGCCAGATTTCTTCATAAACGATTGCAATCTGTAAAAAATTCATATTATTTAAAAAATAAATTTATATTTGTACTTAACTATTTTATATTTTTATATAATTAGTTAAGTACTCAATTATGATAGAAGTGTTGTCTTCTATCATAATTGAGGTTGATACGCATTGAATATATTTTTTATTCTCATACAATCCAATTTTTGCTCCTCGTATAGACCAAATTGTGTCTTTCAAATAATAATCACATTTAGATCTGGCTCCCCAAATTGTTAATGTTAACTAAACAATAAAATGTATATTAAAATAAATAATTAATAAAAAGTATGAAATAATTAGATGTTAAAAGATTGCTTACGTTGTCATATGTGTCATCGTAAACAATAATATCTTTTTTATGGAAAGAAGTGCCTTGTTTGTTGGTAACAACTGACGCATCTTTGGCTTCTTTTATAATAACAACAATATTTGAAAATAATAATATTCATTAATTATTAAATATTATTGAGATTGTTCTAGTCTGTAGAGTTGTGTGATGTTTTGAGTTTGTATGATGAATAAAAACTATGATATTACCTGCAAAACAATTTTTTTCCATGTTTTGAATTTCGAGTATTGTTTTGAAATTTGTTTCTGATTTAAATTTATCAACATTGAGATCAGTATTGTTCTCTAATACTATTTGGGAATCAGAAAGAGTACACAATTCTGCAATTGTTTTCAAGTTATTATATTTTATATTTGCTGGTTTTATTAACATATTTGTAAATTTATATGTTTTGTCTTCCTGTAATATTAAATTTTTATATACTATAATAAATTGATACATTAATTATTAAAGATGACTAAAAAAAATAAAGAAAGTTATACCTGTATTAAGTCATAGTATTTGTCGCAATCTTCATCAAACATTGTACAACGAATTATACATGATTAATCGCTGATATCAAAGTGAAACGATTTTTTACAAAAATTTGATCTAGTATTTTCTCTTACATCAGATTTCAAAACAACTTTACCTATAAAAGTAGCCCTAAAATTATGAATTTCATTATTTATTTTCTTTTAAATTTACATCTAAATATACGTGGGTTATCCAATGCAAAATGGATAATTATATTTTCATACAAATGTGTAATTTTAAATCATTTTAATGAACATTTTATATTAAATTTATACTTTATTTTTCAAAATGTTTGCATTTATCATTTTGGGCACATAATATATATATATATATATATATATATATATATGGATTATTCTATACAATTCTATGTGTCCAAAATGATAAATGCAATCATTTTGAAAAATAAAGTATAAATTTAATATAAAATGTTCATCAAAATGATTTAAAATTACACATTTGTATGAAAATATAATTATCCATATATATATATATATATATATATATGTGCATACAGACACTCATTAAAATTTTGTTGTTTGTTTGATAACGACGAAACACTGAAAGATTCCAAATTACTTACGAATTATGTATGTTTGTATAATATATCTGTAATTACAACAATTGGATTTTTATTCTTATTCAAAAAAAAAAAAAATTAATTGAATAAGAATTAATAAATGGGAGAAAATAAAATATTTGTTAATTTATTTTCACCTTGATCTTTCCACTATCCCTTGATAATTTAATAAACATATTCATAAACTTCTTTTATATTTAAAATAGTTTTAATTAATATTTTTCTTTGTCATCTTAATATTAGAGATTTCATTATTATTAACTTTTTTACTAAATAAATAATTTAAATGTAGTATACCCAATCACATTTATACGAATTCACACATACACTCAAATTTGCTTCGAGCATGGTCGTTGTATTGCTGACTCTGCTTCGTTGAGTTCAGTCACATACGTCGACCCCCCACTTTACCAACCGCTCACTCATTTCTAAGCGCGCTTGCTGAAAGTGAGAAGCATCTACTTACACATTTGGAAGAACGAAGGTGAGAGGAAAGTTTTCTCATGGTAAGAGATGAGGAGGAAACCAGTCAGCACAAACACCTGCAAACCATCAGCAACCACCATCAAGAGCATCGAGCACCGATTGAACTTTAAGAAACAATTAACAACCACAAACAAGTACAGCGAATAGCACTTCAAGACATATACATTGAATTGTATGATATACTTGATACAAGAATTACAGTCATAATGGCGAATCAAAAGTTTACAAAGCTTTTTGTACTGACGTACCATATCAAGAAAATTTCCCCTTTAGAAGAAAGAATGTGTTGGACATGTGAAGAAGAGGATAGCAACAAGACTAAGAAACCTCGAGAACTGCTTAGCATTATCGGATGGTATAGGCATTAGTGGGAAAAACCGTCTAACGCGAAAAAACGCCCTACATAATCACACTTCCTATCACATAATAATAGACAAAAGCTGCTAAAACACTGAAACACATAAAATCATCACACAATTTAAAAAAAAATTTTTTTATTAACATGGATAAGATGAGACCATGCGTACAGATCATGATCTCATTCTCCATATTGTAGACTATAAACGCAACAACAAGCCAGATAGCTGATGATCAGAGTTGTCTGCTTTCTAGTATACTTATGACCTACTTTTCATTGAGAATCTCATTTAGACAAGTTTCTTTATAACCTTTAAATTGGTGCTTGTAGTGTATTTATTTGAAGCAAGGAAACTTCTGGTGAGTACTTTAAAATTATTTATGTAATATTCAGAATAATTTACTTTATTATTTATTTGTAGTAATTTAATATTTTTTTCATTACATATATACATAATAAATATTTTTTCTGTTAAATAAAGTGTATATATGTATAAGAAAAAAATAATTTATCAAAAATTTCTATTTTATAATTTAAAATAGAATATTGCTTTAAAGTATAAAATAATATTTTTTTTATTATTTTTGATTATTTGTTACAGAGAAGCTTTTTGTACCCGGTTCTTTATAAATTTTATGGGAGCGACTAGTGTATAACTAGTTTTCAAGGAAATGAGGTCCTGATTCTGAATACAAATGGTATATTTTGTTCGACTAAATATACATTAAAACTTTAACTGCATTTTTCTCAGTTTTTGTTTTTTTATGATTTTAGGTCACTTGCCGTAAGGATTCTCAGCAACAGATGTACCAATTGGGTTCAAATTTCAGAGAAATTTTTGGAATAGATTTCTTCACAGAATAAGTGGAGCGGAATTCAGAAAGGTGAGTAAAAAGTGGATGTTTGCTATGTAAATATGCATAACATTCACTATAATTATAAATATTCTCAACATATTTGCGACTAATTATATAAAATTGTTGTTTTTCAGGAAACCGCTCTACTTATTCTGAGAAGATTCACATCAGGAAGATTTTTCATGCTGAATTAGCCCAAGCCTCCTAGCATGTGCAGTGGTCACGACACCTCTGGTAAATACGGGCACCGCTATTTGAAAGATAAAAATGCGTAGATGACGCCTATATAAATTTCGAAAACGAAATATTTCCGGAAACTGACCAAACAACGGAAAAAAGGTACGAGTTTTCGGTTATTTCCTTATAAGTCGAAAAGTAAGGGAGTAACGTAAAATATAGAAGAGAGCCCATTTGTAGATCTTAAAATTATGAACAAAATGACGTATCAAATGCCTCGATCGAATCAATAGAAGCGGAGATAGACGGTGCGGAAAAGCTTGTATATCTATATATATATCGGCGAGAGGAGAGTTATATATATAGATATACAAGCTTTTCCGCACCGTCTATCTCCGCTTCTATTGATTCGATCGAGACGTTTGATACGTCATTTTGTTCATAATTTTAAGAGCTACAAATGTGCTCTCTTCTATATTTCACATTACTTTCTTACTTTTCGACTTATAAGGAAATAACCGAAAACTCGTACCTTTTTTCCGTTGTTTGGTTAATTTCCGGAAATATTTCGTTTTCGAAATTTATGTAGGCATCATCTACGCATTTTTATCTTTCGAACAGCGGTGCCCGTTTTTACCAGAGGTGTCGTGACCAAAAATGACGTGTTTTTGAGCTAGGAGGCTTGGTCTAAATGAACCTGTTTCAACATCCGGATCCTGAGATATAATGTGGCAAGTAAGTAAAAATACATAAAATCAATATTTTATAACTTATTTAATATATAGAGTGATAAGTGATATAAGTATATATTTTGCAGGTAAAAATGAGATATTTTATGTCTATTTTAAGTAGAAAAACATTTTTAATGCAAAATCAAAAATGAATTTTTTTGTTAATCTGATATTTTTCTATTTTTTTCAGGATTTAACCCAGGCTTGACCCCTTAAAAACCGTAAAAATAACCAAATTTTTAACACAATTTTTGGTTACATTGTAGGGGAGTTGTGGATGCGGGGATGTGGGGCTAAATTCTACTTCTGGTCAAAATAACTATATAATATAGTCAGGTATAAAATATAAATAGAAAGGGGGTTTGTTTATACCACATTTTACAGAAATATAAATTATTAATTTAATGTAGAAGTTATGCAGCGTAGATATAATAAGTGAAGCACACTGTTCTTAGTCTATTCTTATTGAACTAATCGAAAGCTGAATTTTTGCAGATAAAATTTTTGCACATATAAATAGTGAAAGTCAATAGATATTGAATACTTCAATCGATATTAAGTTTCGATTGGATGCACATTATAACTTCCAAAAACGCGTTAAAACCATTAGCATACAACCAGTCACCTGTAAATTATCAGCAACCACCATTGAGAGCATCGAGAAGAACGTAACAGCATTTTCAAAATTTTTTGTACGAAAATGATGTAGAAAGTAAATAACAATTATATTTTTACAACAAAACTTAAGTGAAGATGTTGAACACAATACGTGAAAATGTTTCATATAAAATATTTAGCGTTTGCTTATTGTTAAAAGAATTTATACATGCTGAATCCCAATCACATAATGGGTTGATTTTCTAAATTTACAGTATTAATAATTTTTATGGGCTATTACACAGACGAGTTCTCTGGAGAAGTTCTTACTTTCAAAGAAAGGTAGATAAACTAATAGCACACAACCTTCAGACCAGCTTCTTAAGGAGTACACATTTAGCTGATATTTTTCAGAGAGGCCTTTTATTGCTGTAATGAATAAATGTATAAGATTTCCTATTTTCATAAAAACATTATTTTTTGTACAAGAATTACTTAGACATATTTTTTCTTCGTTAAAGTATTATTGGCTTCAAGACATGTGCTATTTCCCACTAATAAAAAGTCATGACCGGATGTTTTGAAGCCGCTGAAGACGAATTGTGATTGGCTGATATTGTGCGCGTGCGTCAAGACTCAAGAGCCAATATGTTCATGTATCATGGTTCATGTGTTTCCGGTGAATGCGTTAGTTTCAGGTTAGAGCGCGCGAAGTCCACTGATGTTGATCTAATATTCTAGCCTAATATAATAGCACAAAAGATCTGCATGCAAGAAGAGCGCAGGTACAATAAATTGAGAAAGATTTGTCTTTATTTTATGCACAATAGAATCGACAATGGGTTCATGAGCTCTTCATATATAGGTATACCTATGCACAGTTCGATAAGTTCTTTTTAAATATAAAGATAAACAGGATAAACTGTACTTTAAAAAATATCTTTTAAAAGAGAAATAATTCTTCAAAATTTTCAAAATAAAAATCGACTTTGCGATTATTTCAAGTATTTTTGAGTACTATTAAATTATAAACAAACTGCAAGAAAAATTAGAGCGCGCGAAGCGCGCTGCTCTCGGTCTGGTGCTTATAATTTGCCAACACTTAAACTTCTGAATTTTCATATTACATACATCCTACAGATTTTTCTTACGCACATCTGGAGTCTAGGATTTCAAGTCAATATATATCAATAAAACAGAAGCAGTAAAGTAATGAATGAAAATTAAATAATAAATAAAAAAATAAATAAATATACATATATATATGTAATGGAAATCGATAAAACTTCTAATTAATTTATAAATTAGTTAAATTTTTTACACTTTCAAATTTTTCAACCATTTTTTTAATAAACACATGTTAAGTTCATTGCTTTTTTTAATTGTATTGATTTTTAATATTTTCAACTTTTAAAAAATGTTGAATTCGTACTTTTAGATAAGATATATATACTATTTTATGAAGATTTATCTTTCACTATTGTTTGTAAATTGTACTGTATATTTTTGCTAGTATTGTATTAATAAAATTCGATTGAATGTATTTTCGTAGACGCTGAATAAAAAAGTCATCAAAACGGCCTGTTCGAAAAATTAAACCTCGAGAGTGCCACAATTTATAATTGTATACCTTCAGTTATAATATTCAAGGCTCTACTTTGCCATCAAACTGTATTTACATCTTCTATTCATTTATCTGTATTTCATGTATCTGTTCTAATACTTGTTATACTTGTAATTTAAGATTGTTTCGAAATCGTTATTAAAATTTATTCGTCGTTAATTATATTAGTGTTATATTACATAAATAAAAATTTATAATTTTATACCGTAATTGTATAATTTAATGTAAAAGAAATCACAAAATAAAACAATTTGCACACCTTTAATAAATAGAATATTAGCATATATGCGTACACGCTGTACATAATTGCAATTCGCGATAAATCGACGATTCATAACAATACAGTTGTCGACATCTATCGGCTGCCTCTGCACGTTTCTGTCCAGCGTTCTGATTCGCTTCCGCAAGGTTCGTGTAGTAATATTTCCTTATACGTACAAGTAGCGCCATTTCTTCGCGTATGCGCAATGTGTTCTGGGCTTTTTAGCATTTGGGCTTTTTGTCGTGGACCCGTTGATCGATTACTTTGTAAATTGTTTGTCTTTTTCAACGATTAGTAATTAATTTTCTTCGTATTTTAGAGCAACTTCTATATTATCAGAAGGATTTTTTTTGTGTATAAAATGATTGTAATCAAACAAAACTTTTTTCATCAATGCATAGCGCGATTTTAAAAAGATGAAGTTCAATCAATTTTTTGAGAAATTACTTCCTCTTAAATTTTGCAATAATGCAATTATAAAATTTGTTGTATTAAATTAGTTAAAAATGTTGAAAGTAATGTATTTACAGCAATATTTTTATTCATAGTTTGAAAAAATGGTTAGAATAAATTAAGGATGATGAGCATTCAAAGTTAGCTGACAACGAGACAGGTTTGAAGAAATTAAAGGAGAAAAGAATCAACCAATGTTCAAATTTCTGAAGATGAAGTTCCTCAAAATTTAGATATTTAAATCATTCCATTAAATTCAGTAGAAGTAATCAATGATAAAATTCCCTAAAAAAATGTTGCTTCTCAAAGATCATCTATTATAAGCTTGCGATCAGGACTTGAATTTAATATCAAACAATATTATGTCGAAGCATTTCACGGTTTGGGCAATTACGGCGGATGACAATCCACAATGGAAAAATCGATGTTAGTTTTTCTATTAAGTGGATTAACTTATGATCCAAAGCAGCCTTTGATATTTTCACCAACTGATGGTACTAAATTAGAAGAAACAATTCAAAATGTTTTGAAAATCACGGAAGATATAGGGTTTGAAATTCGACACATGGTTTGTAATCAAGGAGCTAGCAAAAGGCCATTTCTTTGTTAAACATTGATGCAGATCGACCGAACTTACAATTTTAGAAACGTAAAATAACTTTTGAATTTAATGGACCTCATGTTTTTAAATACATTAGAAATAATTTGATTAAAAGAAATGTAATGATTAATAAAGATGAAGTTTCGTGGAGTTCAATCTGTGATTTAAGAGAAATCGAGCCTTCGAAAGTTTGCAAATCCGTACCAAAATTAACAGACCGGCACCTTGAATTTGAATAAACATTATCACTATCAATTTGTACATCCTTCATAATAATCAAAATAGATTAGACTATTTATCAAAAACTATTGAACATTTTACCTCGGTAACTCTATTTGTTTTTTAAACATTTTAGATGTTATAATTTTAATTTTAGACATTTATTTAGCTATTTTTCCAACTTGATATAATAATTATATTTTTCCTAATTAAGTTCACTTTTTAACACTCTTTTTATGATAAATTCTATCCGATCTGAATAGAGAAAAATCGCTTATAATTCACAGCAAGAAGAGGTGGATATATAATAACTCCAAAAGTAAAATAATAGTATGCAATTTTATAAAGAAAAATAAAAAAAAAATATTAAAACTAGAATAAATGAACGTGTATTATTTACTTATATAAAATTCAAAATAAAACACTTACTTACTTCTTCTAAACTAAAGAAATATTCTTATTTCATGGCATAATAAATATCGGAGATCACAATAAATATTTATGATAAATGTAAATTTTCTGGAATAAAAATTGACTAGTTTGTCATAGGCATATATTTTCTGATATAAACTGGCAGCATAACCTCCCAATAAAATAAAATTGAAAATATCTGAAAAATAAAAAAGAACTTTTAAACAAAGTATCAGTTCACAAAACTTTTATTTATATTGTATATTTATAAATCAAAATAAAACTAAACACTTATCTAATTGGATCCTGTAATTCTTGTTTATGATTATGTGCAAAATCAACTTATCGAACTAATTATTTAAAATATACATTTAGGTTAAATTATGTCATATTTAACACTGTATTAATGATATGTAAAAAATAAACTATTAATTAAAATATCCAGGTTGATAATTGTATATAACATAGTGTCATACAACATCGTCTGCACAAAATATACAACGTGTATATAAGTATATCTATATATCATGATGATCTATATACATGAAAATTACGTAAATGTTACGTCAGCGGATATCCGTCGAACAAATTGTCCTCCCGTAAGAAGAATTGAGGAGCTCTAACTTTGACTTCACAATATCTGTAGATAGAAGCAATTTCAAAAAATGTGACCCTGATGTGATTTTCTTAGTTTTGTTGCAAGCTTTCATTTGAGTATTTCTGTGTGAGAAACAATGTTGTTAATACGAAGAAAATTGTACGCTTAGTTTCTAGCAAGGGCTATGAGAAGTATATAAGCGTCTGCCTAGCGTCCGACGGTGGCGTACGTGCTAACGTACCTTATACTTGCCAATGTGGCGCTACCGCACCCCTTGATTAATATTAGGAAAACATTACAAGATTCACAACCTGTTTGAATTCGAGAGATAATCTTTGAAATTTATTACAATTGATTAGTTTTGTGAACTTTGTCGATCTCTCCAAGGTAAACTTTGTAGGAAAATGGTGTAAGTTTTTTTTCACCTTTTTCCTACAAAGTTTACCTTGGAGAGATCGACAAAGTTCACAAAACTAATTACTAAAACACCGAGGGATAAAGCCATTTAAATACAGTGTATTACACTTATTCACATATACTTTATTACAATTGGTGGAAAAATGATGATCCGTCGAATATTTATAATTAAAAACAATTGAAAATGTAGTTATAAATAGTGTAACGACATCTATGAAGAATTATTTTTATTACTATAAGAAGTTTTGGTATTACTAGTTTAACAAAAAGACCTTATAGAATTTGATAAATGATTTTAGAAAATTTTAATCTGAATTTAATTAAATCGACGTATTGTTATCTCAATAAATAATTTAGTGAAATTTTGATAATCATACTACCAAATCTGTAATACAATTAAAATCGTAAATGATTTATTCACAGTTCATTTCGTAAGAAATTTCTTTTTGAATGTTTATTATTAAACAATGTTTTCATGGATTGTAATGAATAATTTAATAAAAATTACAAACTGCATTTCAAAATTATAACAAAATTTAAAACATTATTAATAAATTTAATTGAATATGATTTAGAAAATTAGGGTGTACTAAACTAAATTTATATCAATACAAATGTTCTAACTGTAAAGGAAATAATTTTGTAACAAATTATTTATCAGGTTTAAAAATAAATTGTCGGTGAAAAAAATTTTAAATTATATTAATTCCTTCAAGTATCTATAAAATTTTGTATGCATCGATACTACTTTTTTATTATTTCGACTGCTAATTAAAGATAAACATTTGAAAATTAAGAATCGTCATGTATATCAAATTTTATAATATTAATAATTATATTGAGTGCAACATCAACAGTTAAGGACATGGAGGTTGTTGGATCGATCGACGTTTTCATGTTGACGTTGACGGCGTCGGGCGGGGCAAGAGGGCGCTGCTTCGTCAATTCTCATAGCATGTTGCCAGTTTTCTCTTGTCAAAAGTTCTCGAGTTTTCTCGAGTGTTATTTCTTATGGTTGTAAAATATAAATTTTATTTCTGAATTAAAAAATAATAATATTTGTATCATGATAAAAGTAAAAACCAGAATATAACAATTACTTAATTACTAGCCTCTATCTGATTATATTTTTTAATAAGTGTCTGTGAGGGTGACTGTGAAAGGTGATTAAATTTGAGTAAATACTGTGGAGTGTTATGGATGTAAAATATACCTATTGTTTAAAATCAAAATTAATTATGTCGATATTATATTTGTAATATTTTATTTTTATTTTATCTGGTTAGTTAATAAATTTTATTTTGTTACCTATTCATACCATCGTCTAAGACACCCTTATCCTTTGTTTACATTTATTTGTTCTATTTTAAAGTCCTAGTAATTTGTAAAATTAACATTTTTAATAAATATAAATAATTATTTTTCTAGAACGTACTAAGCTTTTGTATAATGTGTTTGCATTTTGTTGCTTTGTGGTGCAATATAATTAATATTATAAGCCTATGGTATTATACTGAATTCATTATAATCACAATTATTTACATACATTCTCTGGACAATAAAAATATATTCATGCATCTATGCTAACTCATACACGCACACACAGGCATACAGACATATATATATATATATATATATATATATACACACACACACATACACATGTATATACACACACATAAACAAATATCCACAAGCACCCACGTACGCACACATAGACGCGCCTGCGCGCATAGACTCACATGCACGTGCACATGTAAGAATATTCTCTGTATCCTTGTACTTTTCAGATTTACTCGAAATATAGATTTTCTAAACACTTCACTACTCTCTCTCTCTCTCTCTCTCTCTCTCTCTCTCTGTCCCTCTCTCTATCTCTGCTCGGAAGATCTCTTCTTTTTTTTTAATTGGTCTCTTGCTACATCATTTATTTACTTGTTTACTATTGATATTCAATTAGTATTATCTATTTATTTAGATTTGTAAGTCAGTGATTAGAATTTACTGTCCTGGCAAATTATTTTAAAATAAAGTAAATCATACAATTCGGAATGTGCGTTAATAACTCGAGATCTTTTCAATTTATCTTAACGTATTAATAATCGAATTACAAATTAGTTACTTTACTTCATTTCTGTTTTAATAATTTGTTTGTTATTAATTATTCTTTTGGATCCTAAGAAATTATATAATACAAAGCCATCAAAGTACAAAAGCTTTCTTAAACATTTTCTAAATTTACTTCTACTATCTAGATTAAGTATAATACACGTGCATCTTATCAATCCTTTAATTTCATGTACAAAAGTATCAACACATATTTAGGGTATATATATATGCGTGATACCATGTGAAATCGAACCAAATTATTTTTTACCTTTCCAAAAATGTAAGGATGTTGTTCTATAGAGTATCAAAATATCTCATGAATTTTTTCAGATATTTTCCATCAAGTATCTTTCAGTTACAGAGGATCAAAGTTCATGAAATTCATGTTTTTTCCATTTTTTGACAATTTTCATTAATATGTCTTATATGTTGACAAAATAATATTCATGAATAAGCTCTTGAGGGATGCATTTTCAACAAAAGTGCATACAATATTTTTTTTAGTAAATTTTGTCTATTTTACAAAAAAATGCTCTTAGTCATGATGTATATATATATAAATATATATATATATATAAATATATATATATGTGTGTGTGTTATTATTTTCTTAGATCCAACTTAAACTCTAAAATCACTGAAACTGAGATTTTGATCCAAAGTTGGACAACCAAAAAATTCATGAAGAACCTTTTTATAGTTCAAAATTACCTGCAAACTTTAAAGGTCGGTCTCAAAGATTAAGACCATTCAAAAAATCAAAATATAAATTCTGAAAAAAGTTTTGAATTTCTCATTCAATAAAATTACAGTTAAATAAAAAAAAATTCTCAGAAAAAATGTGTTCTTATAATTTTTCGAAATATTGCTTCGTTTGCGAGTTAAAAATCGATGAAAATGCTGCATTTTTTAGTGTTTAAATTCGTATTTTGTTCGATTTTTAGCTCAGAAACGAAGCGCTATTGCAAAAAAAGACAAGAAAACTTTTATTTTAGAATATTTTTTCTATTTAAATGTAATTTTTTTGGATAACAAATCCAAAATTTCAGATTTTAATTTTTAATGGTCTTAATCTTTGAGACCCACTCTGAATATTCGCAGGTAATTTTGAACTATGAAAA
This sequence comes from Philotrypesis tridentata, assembly GCA_018906965.1. Lineage (NCBI taxonomy): Eukaryota > Metazoa > Arthropoda > Insecta > Hymenoptera > Pteromalidae > Philotrypesis > Philotrypesis tridentata. The sequence continues at coordinate 37,428 of JACCIB010000255.1, forward strand.
GGTTCTTTCATCAATTTTTTGATTGTCCAACTTTGGATCAAAATCTCAATTTCACTGATTTTAGAGTTTAAATTGGATGTAAGAAAATAACACACATACACACACACACGCACGCACGCACGCACACACGCATATGACTTTAAAAGCATTATTTGTAAAATAGACAAAATTTACTAAAAAAAAAGTATTCTATGCACTTTTGTTAAAAAATACATCCATGAAGAGCTATTGATGAAAATTGACAAAAAATGGAAAAAAATACGAATTTCATGAACTTTGACCCTCTGTAACTCAAAGGTACTTGATGAAAAAAATCTGAATAAATTCATGGAATATTTTGACACTATAAAACAACATCCATATATTTTTGAATATGTAAAAATTAATTTTTTTCAATTTCAAATCACCCATATATATATATATATATATTTGCTACAGCATATTCATCGGAAATTAAAATTTTGAAATTAAAAGAATTAAGTTTAGCTCGTTCAAAACAGCACTAAAAAATTGGCAAAGATGTCTTTTTTCAGTGCAAAAATATCTGCACTGGTCTGATAATTTCAGGCGAGTTCTATTTCTAACTAAAAATAAAAGTTACAGCGAAATTATTCAAAAATTGATTATTATTTAGGTTTAGGACTTGAAGGAGTGATATAATGTCTTGGGTTGCGCCTAAATCAAAGAGGTAGCTTACAACAATCGCAATGAAATTGACGTAGTTGCGATTTAGAATAATAAGCGTATGTCGTATAAAAAATGTAAACTTTGTTAATAAATACTTAAAATGTATATTTATTTATTATAAGACATTAAATAACTTGGGTAATAATCAAAAACATTATAGAGTCAGTTGTTTACATTGCAAATATACCTACATAATTTGGAAAAGCTTGCGAGACTTAGGTTCCTTGCATGCAATATTATACTAAATCTCATTTATTATAAAAAATAATTAGGTACCTTTATTATATAAAAAACTGGCACTATAATTTTGTTGGTTGTCATCCAAGTTATTTAACATCTTATTATACATAAATATACATTTTAAGTATTTATTAACAAAATTTATATTTTTTATAAGACATACACCCATTATTCCAAATCGTAGCGACGTAAATTTTATTGTTCTGTCGTGTATTTTTAGGCTAAATCTAAGATGTTATACACTCTTTTATAAGTACACAACATAAATATTAATCGATTTTTTTATAATTTCGCTATAACTTTTATTTTTAGTTATCTTTGTAAATTTTTTGGTGCTGTTTCAATCGAGTGAAACTTAAACATTTTTAATTTCAAAATTTAAATTGCAGATAAAACAGCTGCAACATATATATATCGCACTAAATGTACATTTGATACTAACTAGAGAAAATTTCCTAATAAAGAATTCCATACATTTTTAGCGAAAAACGCTTCCCTTAGGAGATACAAATTAATGAAAATACGAAAAAAATGAAAAAAATGCTTAAAATCACAACTCTGGTCCTCTGCAGTTCGAAAACTATTGGAGGAAAAAATTTAAAAAAATTCTTTGTAAATACCTCAGATAAACTTCTTACCATATATTGGGAGCAAAAAAATTTTGGCTAGTCGATCTTACAGAGAATGAATCAAATATCAAGGCGCGCGGTGGTGCCCAGATGTTTGGTACAAATGTACGCAGTACATATACACTGTGCCTTCGAGGAGCAGTGCGATCTATTATACTTTTCATTTGCTACTCTCTAAAATAATCTGAGTGAAATTTTCGCTATTTGAATGAGTGCACTCTTTAGAACTTTCAGAATAGTGAAATTTCTACTATTGAATAAGCGAAATCAAAGTTTGGTTTATTGCAAAGTTGTGACTCATTTTTTAAAATGTGAATAATTTAATGATATTTTTTTTTATTTTTTATTTCTTATTTTTACAGCCTTTTCAAGTCCTCATTTGAGTCTTATATGGCTCTGCATTGCCTGCGCTTGTGAGTACTTAATTTCAGTGCATTGAATCCACTATTTTTAAGTACTCGCGCAGAGCAATGGGGACCTACAGTTTTATGTACAGTGAAATATACACGTTGTACACGGTGGAATCCGAACTACTGGAGCTGAGATGTATAGACACTTATGTAAACAAAGAGGTGTCTCCAAAATCGTCGAGAATTAGGCTTGAACCCAGGACCTCTGGATTACTAGCCCGATACTCTACCGATTGAGCCATCGTCGCTCTTAATTTAATGATATTAATTTCACTTTTCAAAATAGTGAATGTTCAATAATTTGAAAGTAAAGCAGTGGCTTAAATAATTAGTGATATGCACTGCCTATTATAGTCATATACAGTTTATAAAATAGTGCTAGTACACTAATCATCCAGTGAATATTCACTATATCAAAAAGTATGGACTTTCTTGTATAAGAACATAATAAATTATAGTAGGAATTTCATTGCATCATACAGTTTGCTCCTTCTCTGTATCTGGCACAGAGACCGCTGTTGTCGATGCATCGTATATATAGATAATTCAGAATCTATAACCTAGAAAATGAGCGAGGCTCGTTTGAAATTGCTAAGAAATAAATATAGTGTATTGTGTACTAGTTAGCATTTTTTGCACCCTCTGCAGCTCGATAGGGCTTAATGGAAAAAATTTGCGAAGTTGTATTTCTCCGAGTAGAAAAGATTTTGGATAGTTTGAATACATTTTATGTAGGAAATTGATAACATATATGTATATATATAGTTGATTCTCTGTGAAATCGACCGATCAAAATTTTAATTTTTTTCTAACCATATTAAATCACTTCAACTTGATGAAATACACTTCTCTGAGTTTTTTCAGATTTTTTGCATCGAATATCTCTGAGCTACAGTAGATCAAAGTTGGTAAAATCAGGTTTTTTTGCATTTTTTACTGATTTTAAAAAATACATAGCTTCTCAGGGAAGCATTTTTCACTATAGACATGGATAGAAGTATTTTATGATAATTTTTTCTTATTTTAAAAAAAAAAGTACTTTAAAAGTCATATATATATATATATATATATATATATATATATATATTGCAACTATGTTATAATACATTTATGCCTTAATAGTAGAAAGAGTGAAAGTTTGCTCTGGACTACGACTACCTAAAAATTCCTGAAAATACAAATGTTTTCAGTATAAAAGTGCCTGTATAACTCCTAGAACAAGATGGAGCTACTCTGATATGCTAAAAATAAAAAAGTCACTTGTCAAAACCAAAAAATTGGATTTCCTATCGGAAAAAAATATATTTAAATAGATTGTTTTAAATTTCGCTTCGTTTCCAAGCTAAAAAACGATGAACATGTAGAATTTTAGCATAAAATTTATTTTTTTATTTTTTTCTCAGTTATATATATATATATATATATATTGTAACGGCACGATTATCGTTCTCCAAAATAATCGGTCGTGTACAACCGTGGAATGAATCCACGTTTATTAATAAGTGTCTCGTTGTCGTTGGGCGTGCGAAGCACGGCTCGGCCGACTCGTGTGGCTCGTACGAGTGTACGAGGTCGCGAAGGTGGCAGGGGACGAGGTATCGAAATAATGAGATATCCGTGGATTAAAAGAGAACTAGTGAAAATATATTGTATTAAAAAGAGTAGACAGAGCTCGATCTTACGAGCGGTCGTGCGACACCGCACACTACGCGAAAGAGAGAGAGAGAGATGGGGCTCAATCGCCCGAATATCGAGAGTGATAGAGAGCTCGTACTTACAAGGTCGCACGTCGGTGCCGGGAGGTGGTCGCAGTCTCGTAGCTCTCGGACGCTGCAGTCGTCCTGGCCGACTCAAAGTGAAGTCTCACGCAGGGGGACGAACTCCGGGCGGTCGAATAGGACGAGATAGGTCGCAAGCGGGTGCCCGAAAGGGATACGAAAGTGTGTGGTAAAGAACCGGCGCGAAGGATCGGTGAGGATCGTTCGGACGCTACCGCAATACTAAATAATTGTACGCGCGCGATACCGGAGGACGCTTCGGTCCTTGACACGGCGTTGTCATATTTTGGCAACGCGTAATCGATGGACCGGCAACGTCGCGGGCGGGAATACGCATGCTCTCTTTCTAAATATCGGCCTAATATAGGCACTCTCTCGCTCTCTCTGTCTTTCTCGTAGAGTAGTGTCCGCTGGTGGTCGCTAGAACAAGAAATGTATTAATACAAGTAATACGGCATACGCCCGGAGAGGCGATAACGTGCGTATTATATATGCGACCATTATAACACCCCCCTCCAGACGCTGAGTACCGGTCCCGGCGTACCAGCTCGCGCTCACTACGCATATCCGGGCGATAAGGGAGTACTACTGCCAATACCAAACTGTACGGCTACAAATTAAAGAAACAATTTAAATAAATTGAAGGAAGAGAACAAATAAATTCAATAATAAGAATAATAAGATTAATAAAGAAGTTAATAAAACAAAAAAGGGGTTATTCCATCTCTCTCTCTTTACATGTTTTCGGCCGGAGGCCATTTCGGTCGAGAAACATAAAAGAATAAACATCATCTGGCGTCAGTGCCTTTATTTACACAGGTAGAAAAGGGGAGAAAAAAAAAATTTTGGCAGACTTATGCCTGACGAGGTAGAGAATCAGGAGGGAAACAAAAAGAATATAATGGGCTAGAATGGGGGGATAGGAAGAACATGTCAAGAAGGTAGGAAGTAAAGAATGACATGCCTATCTGCCAATACCCTACGCTGCCGCCTTTTGTGCTCGCGTTCTCCGCGGGGAAAGGGTTACGGTTTCCGTACGAGTTTTGTTTTTCGCACCTTTCCGTCGACCTTGCTTGGTCCTACTTTCGCCTACGCTCGCGGTTTGCGTCGGTATTATGTTTGTCAGCAGACTATCGCAGTCACGCGGATTACTAGTGTTCATCGGCGCTTCTTCTTTGTCTTCCGATCGTAGATCTTCTTTGGCGTCTTCTTCCTCCCCAGATGCGGTTCGTTCGTCTTCTTGATCCGCAGGCGAATCGACAGCCGTTCTCTCTTGGAAAGCCTTGAGATTTTCTACATCTGTTGGACCCAGTACTTTACCATCCAAATATTTCAAAATATTGTCAATGTACGGAAGAGGATAGGTGTTGACCTTGGATAATTTGCTCAGCTTCCTGAAGTCAATGCACATGCGACGTACGTCGCCCTTTCCCTTCCTAACCATTCGGGCTGGTCTAGACCAGTCACTATCCGTCGGCTCAAGAAGGTCGGCTGCTAGCTTAGCCGTGACTTGCGTATGCATCGTCTCTTCGAGCTTAGGAAATATCTTGTAGTATTCTTGATTAATCGGAGGGCATGGCTGAACCTCCAATTCAAATTCTACTAGGTTGGTGAAGCCGAGTGGTCCCGTGTACTTTGGTAACGGACGGTCGAGCAACTCTTCCGATACAGCTTGTTGTGCATCGGTCAATTCTAGCAAACCAATCGATGCTAGGCTCGGTATCAGCTCCGTCCGTGCGAAGGACTTCAGTCGAATTTTCGACTGTTAATGTACGGTCGCGCGGGTTTAATCTCGCGTCAAATTGTAACACAAAATCTGCGCCGAGATTACATCCTTCACAAAGATCGGGAACGACCAAGGCAGTTAGCGTACGAGTCTGTCCGCCAATCGTGAAAGGAAGTTCAACAGTTCCAGAAACCATGGAGGTGCTGCCGTCCGCCATACAGGCGACAATTCCATCACATGGTTGTACAGTACGTAGCAGGCGTCGGCCAACTGTACAGACATCGTGCCGATGCAAGTCTGGGTTGCTCCAGGATCGTAAAGGGCCCTGATCCGGAACTCTCCAACATAGACTTGCAGCCACCATCGCTGATCTGCCAGTATACCGTTGCTACAGGTCGCTGCTCATTGCGCGGCAGCAGTCGGTACTGCTGTAATAATATTTGAGGTCCGAAGTGTTAAGAGGTCAGTAGAGACCTCTTCTACTTTTCCCCTTTTGGCTTTTCCCTTACAATTGGATGTCGCCTGGTCTGGGGCTGGAGGTTGCACACGTCCGATGCCCATAGCTGTTCTTCGTTCGGCCGTGAGGGCTTTATACCGAAATTCTTCTAGGGTCTTCACCTAGTTTCTTCCGAAGATCAGTCTTAGTGCCGGAGCCATATTAGTTTATAAGATGTCGAGCTTCTGTCCGATTGACGTGTCAGCTCACATGCGGTCGAAGAGAGTGACCATGTTAACGTAATAGTCACTTATGGTCTCGTTAGGGCCTTGCGTTCTCTGGCATGCTTCTATCCATACTTTCGACCGCTCTATGTCGGGCATGCCGTATGTAAGCCTGGGTTCTCTGCAGAAGTCTTTCCAGGTTCTCCATTTCGGCCGTTCGACGCGAGCCCATTTCAAGGCTCCGCCGGATAGTAGCTGCGAGAGTCCATCTAATAACTCTTCATCTAACAGACGTGGACGGGCCAGTCTGAGCGCATCTTCAACATCTCTAATAAAATCTTCTGTCTTCATTCGGATTACCAGCGAATTTCGCCTTCCATCTCCGAATTTTGTCTCCGATATCCATGACTTCCTCCTGAATCAGACAATTTAGTTGACTCGGCTGACCCCCCCCCCCTTCCTAGACAAATCTATCGTCCTCGCAGGGGTTGTATGCCCCTTGTGAATATCGCCATTCTGATGTCATCCGATGATTTGCTTGTGGCAGTTCTGCCGTCGGCTGAGCTTCCACATTCATCGGTGGTGTGTGTTGCATGTTGTTGTTCGACGTAGAGCCAGCTGTTGGGTTAATTGGTCGAAAATAGTTCGAATAATTATACGCCGGTCTTGCAGAACGATGAAACAGCCTAGACTGAGCCCTATGTGGTAATGATTGACCGCACGAGTTTTGCAAAGGCACGGTTTCCGGCGTAAAATATCCCTTCGAGTATGTGTCGTTGAAGTTGACGTGTCGGTTGGAGTTTGCCGATTGAGCAATGCTTATAACCTCAGTGGTGTAAGGTGTTGTAAAAGTGCAAGAGCTTCTGCAGAGTACAAAAATTATTCAGATAAGTATTGGAAATTAATTAGTAATAATTGTGTCCATAATGAGCTTTTTCTTTGTTGGTTTATTTTTTGCATTTAGGTATACGGGTACACGCTAGCAAGATGGAAGTTTATATTATCTATCTGGATTATTGTTATGCATGCTTTTCAACAACTTGAAGTGTATTTAATAATTGGAAGTATTGCTTGTAACTGTAATTCATAAACATAACATGATTATGAATAGCTTACGATAACTTTTATTTTATTTTCAGCTTCTAAATACTATTATTACACAGTATGATATGCGCGTACCACCAAATATACTTTATTGTATGTATATTTGAGTACCAAAAGTAAATCAAGGTATGCCTGATAGTTTCTGTAAGTATAGCTGAGTTCATTTGTATGATTTACATTATAAACTTTAAATGCCTTTTACTCAAATTTAGTTTTTTCATACTTTTTGTGTACTTGCCGCAGCTTTCTGAAGGAACCGTACCATCAATCCTGATGAACCAAATTGGAAAACCTTTCTTATGAGTATGGTCACAAACTGAGCAGAGCAGAATTGGCAAAAATAAGTTCATGTTTACATATGTAACATTCACTATAATTACTAATATTGTTAATATACGTTTAATTAATTATATTAATTTTGTGTTTTTCAGGAATCTGTTCTGCTTAGTCTGAGATCAGACTCATAAGAAAGATTTGGCACTTTGATTAATCAGGATTGATGATACGGTTCCATCAGAAACATGCGACAAGCAAATAAAAGTGATGAAAATCATGATTTTTGGTAAGCAAATATCTTTAATTGTTTTTAAATGTTATACTCACTTTATGCATATTATTTATGCATAAAAGTGATGTATAATACTTAGATTTAAAATGAAAAATGTAGTTTTTAGAGCACCTACATATGTTTATTTTTTACAGCACTAATAATTTTTCTTTTTTTTCTAGGTTTTAACCCTGTCGTAATCCCTTAAACTTTAATTAGTATTCGGACATATCGACGGCTGAGATTAAAAGGCTGCTTATTCAGAGTCCCGTTGAAGAAGCTGCTTATTCAGAGTCCGGTTGAAGAAGCTGCTTATTCAGAGTCCGCTTAAAGAAGCTGCTTATTCAGAGTCCGCTTGAAGAAGCTGCTTATTCAGAGTCCGGTTGAAGAAGCTGCTTATTCAAAAAGACATTTTTTTTAATTTTGTAGTGGCAACCCTGCGAGAATTTAAAATCTGCTTTACGGCGGAAATGAGTAGTGAAAAAAATCGGAAAAATTCGTAAAAATCGAAAAAAATTAGAAAATCGTAAATATGCGTAAAAATCGGAGAAAATTCGTAAAAATCGGAGAAAATTCGTAAAAATCGTAAACAATTCGTAAAAATCGGAGAAAATTCTGAAAAATCGTAAAAAATTCGGAAATCGTAAAAAACCGTAAAATTCGGAAAAAATTCGGAAAAATCGTAAAAAAATCGAAAAATTTGGGAAAGTCAGGAAAAATTTGGAAAAAATCAGAAATAATAGGAGAAGGTGGAAATTTGAGAAAAAAATGAAAAAAAATCGATACATATATACACACACGCACACGATACACACACAAAATTGTTATCGTAAAAATATTACATATAATTATTATTATACCCAATATACAATTATTATAATAATTATTATAAAAATTTTATCGGTTTTTCAAATGTATCCGAACTGTATCGATTTTTTTTCATTTTTTTCTCAAATTTCCGCCTTCTCCTATTATTTCTGATTTTTTCCAAAATTTTCCTGACTTTCCCAAATTTTTCGATTTTTTTACGATTTTTCCGAATTTTATCCGATTCCCTGGTAGAAATTCAAATATCTAAAATGGCCTATAAACTAGAAAATGGCTATGAGAAATACTCGGTTCCTAACTTACGATGAAACACGTTTTCTCCCATTATTTAAGCATTTCATGAAATACTCATAACCTCCAAATCATTACACTAATTTTACTGCATATATTGTACGCTAAATACAGGGAGGTGTACGCATTTCAGTTAGTTTCGATACAATGTATAGAATAAACAAGCGTTTGAAGCTGTAAATACGTGGATTACTAAAATATTTATGATTTACTTAATTTTACAATTTTTCGATCGGTTACATTAGGCCAATCAAATTAACATTTTTCCGCGCAAAAATTCTAAATAGCAATATTATTGGCTTAAACCACTCGGAAGAATGTGTACATTAATAATCCGAATCTGCAAACAGCTGAATTTGTACAGCAAATTCGCTATAAACAGTTAAAGTCGAAATTTCGTATTTTTTTGGCTTTTCCTCTGCGTATTGAAAAGTATTATTCTCAGAGAAGAAAATTTCAAATAAAAGTTGTTTTTTATAAAATTTTACACAAAAATGTCAGCGGTGGCATATGTCTATCTCTAATAGTTTAGTTGTAAATTCTGCCAAAATCGAGAATTGTTTATAATTATTGAACAAGTTATGTTACGTTTCCTTTATTCTATGACAAAGTAGTACTTAATAAGTACCATAAGCGTGCAAAATCCGAATTCTCTATCTACTATAGTTTTTGTGCAATAAGGACCGAAAGTTGAAAAAGTTGTTATTTTCAAAGTGCTGGCAAAAACTATCTCAAATAGTTTAACTTTTTTGTACGTACTCTAGAAGAGTTATATTTCAATATACTACTTTACAAACTGCGAAATTTTTATTAGGGGCGTCCTGGGGAGCAAATGTTTATAAAGTACGTAATTAATTAATTCGCTGTACACAATATTTAAGTGCAATCAAATTACAAATAAGTTCATTGCAAAGGTGGGATTTTTATCGAAATTTTAAGCCCCAGATGAACTTAGTACGACCAATAGGAATTGAGATTTTTTTTTCAATATACAATAACGTTTTTAGTAGTAGTAGTACTACCTTGTCATAGAATAAAGGAAACGTAACATAACTTGTTCAATAATTATAAACAATTCTCGATTTTGGCAGAATTTACAACTAAACTATTAGAGATAGACATATGCCACCGCTGACATTTTTGTGTAAAATTTCATAAAAAACAACTTTTATTTGAAATTTTTTTCTCTGAGAATAATACTTTTCAATACGCAGAGGAAAAACCAAAAAAATGCGAAATTTCGACTTTAACTGTTTATAGCGAATTTGCTGTACAAATTCAGCTGTTTGCAGATTCGGATTATTAATGTACACATTCTTCCGAGTGGTTTAAGGGGTTATGCCTGTGTTAAACCTGTAAAAAAGACATTAATAAGTAATAGGCTGAAAAAAATGATTTATTAATAGTATAAAAAAATCTTTCTCCTACTTAAAATGTAGGTATTAAACATATTTTTAACTATTTTTAAAAAATTATATATCTATACTTACATTGTAAACAATTACATGTATGAATCACTAATTTTCAGCACTTTTTCCCTTTGCCGCAGGATATCTCAGCATCCAGATGATGAATTGACACCAGACAGGATGTAAAATCTTCTGAATATCTTTCTTCACTGCTTGAGCAGAAGACTTTTCTACAAAAAATAAATTTTAAATATTTAGTTACTCATAAGATGATTATATCAGTAATTATAGTGAATATTACATATATTCACATACGCAACATTGACTTTTACCTTGTATTAGTCAATTCTGCTCCGTTCAAGCAGTGTAGAAACATATTAAGAAGATTTTCCATCCTGTCTGGTGTCAATTAATCATCTGGATGCTGAGATATCCTGCGGCAAAGGACCTAAAATCATAAAAATGTCAATACTGAGAAAAATGCATTTAAAGTTTATCGAAACACTTATGTATATTTAACTGGTAGTACTTACATGAACTCCTTGGCATATTTTTCTTATATTTTGGCATAAGATACGTATATATTAAGCCATGTATGAAAACCCGGGTGCTGTACATGTAGATATACTAGTATCGAAAGCTGAAATTGAAATGTAAGTTTTTAATACGCATTCAGTCAGCATGTTTTAGATGAATATAAATTTTGTCATTGCTTACCCATTTCTTTATAGGATCATTAGTAATTACTGTAGACTTTGAGACCATCTAACACATAGGCATCTTCTCGTGCACATGATATTTATAGCCCATATACCTGAAACAATTAATACACACACAAAGAACAGATTCTTCACAAATAATATGTTGTTTATAGTACAAAACACTTATCTAAAGTTGAACACTAGTGAGACTCAGAAGTTATCACAACAGCACAACATCCAGCTTGTCCTAAACTACAGACAGCAGACGAAACAGCTGATGTCTGAATGCAAACTCGGCTAGGCCTGTAAAACAGTGATTTCCTGTTCCATATGCTGTAAGGTGCCATGTTTTTAGGCGGTAATTTAAATTTGCATGTATGTTTTTTTACCCCTTTATAAGTTTGATTAAAAATTACAAGACTAAATTTATATTCTAAATTTATTCTATTTTGAACATTCAAAATAAAAAAAAATCTACGAATTCATAAAAATTAGCTATTACAGTACATAATGATTTCGTAAATAATTTGTGCTTTTTTTAAATAAAATTGCGCTTTCAAAAGGAATTTGTGAACACATTGAATGTTACATTTTCTATAAAAACGCAATTTTTTGAATAATCAAAAGCGCTATAAATCAAAATATGAATAATACGCAATTTTGAAAAATTGTATTTTTTTGGTATTTTGCCTATAACTTTGTAACGGAATTCTTTCGGGCAAAAAGGACTAAGGCAGCTCATTCTGCAGTAAATTTGCCTTTAAAAAATCAAATAAAAAAATTTTGGATTTTTTTAAATTTTAACTCAGGCATAACCCCTTAAGCCAATAAAATTGCTGTTTAGAATTTTTGCAAAAAAATTCAGTTTTCAGCTTAATTTAACTGGCCTACATGTTAAATATTGTTTTCATAGCCATTTACTGGTCATTTTTTATAGGCATGTTTGCAAGCTTGAGAATACCTCGTAATATGGTATAATAATATTTTCATCTATTTTCATTCTAAAAAATGGCTTAGAAAGGTTCGAAAAAGCGTTTCATCGCAAGGCGAAAAATGGTCCCATTTTTTACCCATTCCTAACAAAACAAAGGTTTTACTAGCTTTTAAATGATATGGATTTCCTCCAGGGTTTTTACGAATTTTCTCCGACTTTTACGAATTTTCTCCGATTTTTACGCATTTTTACGATTTTCTAATTTTTTACGATTTCTCCGAATTTTTTACGATTTTTCAGAATTTTCTCCGACTTTTACGAATTGTTCACGATTTTTACGAATTTTCTCCGATTTTTACGCATTTTTACGATTTTCTAATTTTTTACGATTTTTCCGAATTTTTTACGATTTTTCAGAATTTTCTCCGATTTTTACGAATTGTTTACGATTTTTACGAATTTTCTCCGATTTTTACGCATATTTACGATTTTCTAATTTTTTTCGATTTTTACGAATTTTTCCGATTTTTTTCACTACTCATTTCCGCCGTAAAGCAGATTTTAAATTCTCGCAGGGTTGCCACTACAAAATTAAAAAAAAATGTCATTTTGAATAAGCAGCTTCTTCAACCGAACTCTGAATAAGCAGCTTCTTCAACCGGACTCTGAATAAGCAGCTTCTTCAAGCGGACTCTGAATAAGCAGCCTTTTAATCTCAGCCAGCGATATCCAAATACTTTTGTATTGAACAAAGCTATCTTTCTAAATTTTTTTATCTCAATCCGTAGGATAAAACTTTGACAATTTTGAATTTAAATGTCTAAATTGCATATAAAACTTCTGAAACTTATATATATCACAATGGAAATATTTTTTATAGATGCTGGAGAAAATTTCCTTTAAATAGTATTTTATGCATTTTCGACAATGAACGCTTCCCTCAGGAGCTATGAATTTTTTAATATTTGCAAAAAGTGCCAAAAATTCTGATTTCACCAATTTTGACCCTCTGCAGCTCGAAGGGGATTGATGGAAAAAATCTTTAAAAAATTAGAGGAGTTGTATTTCTCCGAATAGAAAATATTTAGAATAGTTTGAATAAAATAAAAATTTTAGTCGGTCGATCTCACAGAGAATGACCCATAGAAATATATACATCTTGAGCATCATGTACTATTTCTTAGTAGTATGGGCAATGAAAAGTTAGCCTTCCATTCAATTTACATGAACCATTTGCATATTCTTTTTTCCTATAAATTGCAAATCAATTTTATATTTTACTAAAAACTATTATAACATTTCATTATTAAATTTATGTAAATGTTTTACTTAATTATTTGTACTTACTTAATCATCAAGAGATTCATTATTAGGGGGTATGATATGATACCCATGGTGACCCGTCACTAATGGCGCGGAAGAAAAATGCTTGTATTTTAATTAAGATAATGAAATATGGAAATCTAAGAGATGCCTGCACTTTCTTTCGGAAGCACCTATCATTATACAAAGTTTGAAACCATTATATTTAGGCATTGGCGAGAATAATAGTTTCGAAAATCAGTAGACGTAACGTGACTTAATTTGTTATACTGAATTTTCGAAACCATTGTTCTCCTCAATGCCTCAATATTTCGATTTCAAACTTTGTATAATGATAAGTGGTTCCGAAAGGAAGTGAAGCATCTTTTGGATTTCCATATTTCATTTTATTGATTGAAATACAAGCATTTTTCTTCCGCGCCGTTAGTAACGGAACTCATGGATATCATACTCCTTTAATAACAATAGATAATACAGTACCAACCCTGTTAAACGCAGAGGGCATAATTTATTTATTCCCTTACGGAAAGTGACTACAATTGTGAACTATTGAATAACTACTACCTGAACTATTGGCCTAACTGCTATTATTCTAAAGTTTACGAAGGAGTAGTTGTACAACTACTGCCAGAAACGCTAGTTAGTAAGGAACAAACTGCAGAGATAATGTCGTTAAGGACTTTTCGCAATCATTTAATCATGAACTACGTTTTACTGTAAAATACCTGCTACGCATAAGTATTTTCATAATATGAAAATCACCATCACCGTTAAACTGTAGTGAAACTACAGGAAAGAATTTATACTTATAACATACATCTCTGACAGTATCCCTTTCATCTAAACTATCTCGAAATGACAAAAAATAATGATGATGCAAAACTGATGTAAAAAACTCATAGAGAGCTCATAGAACCATATATATATTATCCAGGTACTGTGAAGCTATCAAAATGCTTATACAGGAGTGATTGACATGGTCCATATACAAATGTTAGTTACATGGTTTGGAAGATTCTTGGAAAGTTTTTGGGAGCTTCTATAGATGCTTGTGATCTTGCAGATAGATGCCGTTATAATCATTTTGGAAATACATAATTTCCGTGCATAGAACTATCAAAAAGCTTGTGTTAAAGCTTACTAGAAATTTTTTCGAAAGCTTGTAGAAAAATTCCATGGAAAATATTAGGTACAATATAGTATAAGACGGGATAAGATTTAAAAAAAATTTTTCTCGTGCAATATTGCTGTAATAACATTGTAAGAATTTTATTTAATGCATGACACCATTTGTACGAATCATTGGCACTGTTGTAAGATTTTGTAACTTGCTGCAATATTTCTATAGTACATGCAAGGAAAACATTTTGTAAAAATTTTCAATGTTACTAGAATATTACAAACTGACAAAATTTACAATCGTTGAATAACATTCAGAGAATATACTGATAAAGGACCTGCAACTCAAATTTTGAAATCCAATTATGGATATCGGAGTTGGCTGGAATGTTCTAACCAGGCCATCTCAACGTCATATAATATGTATATAACATTACAATTTCTGGAATATCTTGGTAATTCATTCAGGCAATATTTTCACAAGATGTAGTACTATTTTGATTCAGCCTTTTTTGCAATAGAAAACGTTTTGCAGTACATTGTCGTATGCAGCGATAATGTTTGAGGGTTTCTTATGGCTTTTGCAACCTTCATGAAATGTTTCCGAGTCCTAGGAATCCGTGAATGCAACATCCGGGCAATATTTCTACAGGATTGAAGGCCATATCGGAGGTTTCGTCTGTATAGGAATGTGCAGAAATGTATGCGGAACGTTGTATCGTTGGGAAAATTGTCACTTAAAACCATGCATGCTCAGTTGAAATCACTGTTTATTCAAACACTCAAACTGTGTAATTAAGATAGTCCTATTACAGACGCGGTCAAGCTTGTTAATCTGATCTCAACATAATTAATTTAATAAAGCGATCAAACAAACAAAAATTTGGACGCATGTTTATCGCTCTCGAAGTGAAGTGCCACCACGCAGCCAGTTGGCACATACCATCTATACATGGCAGAGTGGGGAGCGCTGAGTTGTATGTCTCGGCTCTGGGTCCGTCGCACGCTCTGACGAACAAGAAACCTAGCCAGCTTATTTCCAATACTCCGTCCCGAGCAGATTTCTTTTGATCGAAGTTTGTTACATCCAATCTGTAAAGATTTATTATTATCTAAAACAAAGTATACAGCCTAATTAATAATGACAAGTCAGTCATGTTTAAACTGAAATTCAAAGGCTAGTATCCTTGTGAATAGTTCAGTAGTTAGCCCATTGCTAGCAGACAATTAAGTTTTTAAGTCATACTCCAGCAACTCAGCTTTCGTAATCAAACTTTAACTGTCAAGCTCTCGTGCGCGGCGAGCGAGTTGTAAGCTGATTCGCGATGTCTCTCCATGTCTGAGGCTTTATAAGCCTAGATAATGCTCCGCATAGGGCCTTTTCACGAATGGCCGAGCAAGTAGTTGGAAGAGCCTTGGATTAGTAAATGCGTGGGAGGCGCAACTGACAGGTACTTGTAACTTGAAAGGTTTGGATACGAAGGCTCGATTATAGAATTTCGAGTAGTCTCTCTAGATAAAGTAAACGTGTAAGTACAAACGGGTGAGCATTGTTAATTTATTATTTGAATAGTCGGCTACGAGGACTTGAACGACAAAACCAGTTACTCATAAAAGATCGCCAATAAATCTGGCGTTAGTGACATGTGTTACAGCTTAGTTACAACTTACTTGCCTTGAGAAGTCCTGTATTCTAAATTAGATTAAGATTGTATACAGAGGAACTTAGAACCCTTTTTTGTATACAATATTAGACTAGTAACGAATTAAGTAGATTAAGACTAGATTTAATTACAAGACTAATGCTTGCGAACATATTACAAAACGCCATCATTGTAATATCAATCAATGGAAACAACAAGTCTACAAGTGAGACAAATAGATGCCGGATTAACCAAATAAAACAAAACAAGTTAAATAATAATACTGTATTCAACGTTTATTTAAACAAATCCAATAACAGTCAAACATATTAATAATAGAGGAGATAGTGGAGGGCTGACGATCTGAGACAGGAGAAAGGAGGTAAGAGAAGGACAGATATGAATTTGTTCCATCGGTATACAAGAAGAGGATTAGACAGATCTGTCCCAGCATTGGCAAGAGTCACTTTTTTAACACTGCTCGAGAAAAGGGTAGTTGTCCCAATATCAGAACATACACTTAGGATACATATATCAATGGGCACAAAACTTCACTCCAAATTCGAAATTATCCCCCGTGACAATACTTGATCCATCATCTGCGATCAGTCATATGAAGGACCTTCAATTTGTCCCACTTAAACTTTATCCCACCGCCAACTAATCCGCATATATCCCTGTGCAGGAACAAAAGAATTAGTCTCACATCAGTTTAACAGCCGTTCCATGTGACACAGTATCGGTCCATCCAAATCCCTTTTCTTTCTTCCAATCGCAAAGGCCTGTGGAGTGCAGTCTATTGACACACTCTTGCAGTACTTTGCGGAGTTGTCGTTGAATGTTAGCCTAATAAAGTGAATAATAGTTATTGAACGTAAGAATCACGGGTCGAATCTAGGTCTCAAATAAATATATATTGTAACCTGCGCGTACCTATTTACATGCTAGTAAATACGGTCCTTACAATTGTCATCCCTAGCCATTGTTCATTAATAACTGTTGATTATGAAAAATTATTTATGTTTTATTTTGTTTAGAATGGCGAACTGATGTATGCAGTCTGTTTTAGACGAGACCAGAGAGTTAGTTAAATTAATGACGTTGAAACATAATCGATTTCACAGGATTAGTTTTAGTTTTATACTTAAATAATTCCCACTATCATTTGAGGCCATTATTCTGTCAGTTTAACATGTATTTAAAGTTATACATTTATACAGGACAATAGAAAAGGAAGTTGACTTATGTTTTGATATTTTATAGTACATTGTAGAATAGAATGTCATTTTGTAATTCACCGATTATCTATAATAGGACGGGACGGCAAGTTTTCCCATAAAGAAATTTCAATACTGTCTCACTGCATCATGATATTTAATCCTTTGCAATTTACTTATCCACGAAGTGGAAGGAAATCCTAACAGAAAGGTCTATTTGATGGTGACTGCATTTAATATTATAAACAACATTAGTATTATTGTATGTTAAGTCTTCAATATAATCGCCTTAGAGGGATAAAAATAATAATTCATTCGAAAGAGCACATCGAAGCGCTTACAACTTCTTCCTGCAAAAAGCTATCAGTATAATATATGAATTAATTTTTATTCTACATATTATTTTCGTATTTTAACGCTCATTTATTTATCTATTTCAAAATGATTGGTTTTTTATAAAATAAACTTGCCAATTTATTTAATGATATCACAACTTTCCTTTCTGAAAATTAAAATTGGAATTTTTGTAAAATTAAAGGTAGTAAAGTGATACTAAAAAAATTGTTGTCAGTTCAATGGACCCTTAAGGGGTTATGACCTGAATGTTAAAACCTGAAAAAAAAAGAAAAATTGTTAGTGTTGTAAAAAATTAATAGATATATAGGTGCTTTAAAAACTATATTTTTGCATTCAAATACAAGTATTATACACCACTTTTATGCATAAATAATATACATAAAGTGAGTGTAACATTTAAAAACAATTAAAGGCATTTGTTTACCAAAAATCATGATTTTCATCACTTTTGTTTGCTTGCCGCATGTTTCTGATGGAACCGTATCATCAATCCTGATGAACCAAAGTGCCAAGTCTTCCTTATGAGTCTAGTCTCAGATTAAGTGGAACAGATTCCTGAAAAACACAAAATTAATATAATTATTAACTAAATATATATTGATAATATTAGTAATTATAGAGAATCTTACATATGTAAACATACGTAACATTCACTTTGAACTTATCTTTGGCAATTCTGCTCCACTCAGTTTGTGACCATACTCATCAGGAAGGTTTTCCACTTTGGTTCATCAGGATTGATGGTACGGTTCCTTCAGAAAGCTGCGGCAAGTACATAAAAAGCATGAAAAAACTAAATTTGAGTAAAAGGCATTTAAAGTATATAATGTAAATCGTGCAAATGAACTCAGCTATACTTACAGAAACTATCAGGCATAACTTTATTTACTTTTGGTACTCAAATATACATACAATAAAGTATATTTGGTGGTACGCGCATATCATACTGTGTGATAATAGTATTTAGAAGCTGAAAATAAAACAAAATTTTTCGTTACCTTTCCATAATCAAGTTATGCTTATAAATTACAGTTACATGCAATACTTACGATTATTAAATACACTTCAAGTTGTTGAAAAGCATGCAAAATAATACTCCAGATAGTTAAGGGGTTATGACAGTAGGGGTTGAAAATATCCATTTTTTTTATTCGCTTTTTTCACAGTTAATAGTCCGTAGAATATGATCCTGAAAGCTGTTTTCTGCTAAAAAAATTTGCCTTGAAGATATCGACAAAAACCTGATACATCTGTTGCAAGTAAATTTTTGAAAAATCATCATTTTTAAATATTTTAATTAGGCCAAACTTGTGGAAAGGATTGTTCTAACACACTTTTTACCTAGTAATTTCATGAGAAATCTTACTGAAAATATGACTTACAAACCGTTTTACAAACCGTTTTTTTCTCAAGAGTTATTAATTTATTTCCGTGAAATAAATAACATCCGTAAAATTAATTTTTCTGTGTGTGATTTTATGTACTAAACTCAATGTGTTAAAGTAAAGGCATTCAACAAATTTGAATTTGCCACTCGAACAGGTTGTGCCTCACAGCGTCCGGTCGAGAATGAAGATTACTGTTTAATCGGTATAGCAGAATTTTCTGTAAAGCAGCAGAAAGCAGCCACACAGCTGTTTTTCATCCAAGACACTAGATCAGTGCAGTTAGTCTGCTAGCTGCTGTAAGAATGCTTATAATCTCAGTGGTGTAACGTGTTGTAAAAGTGCAAGTGCTTCTGCAGAGTACAAAAATTATTCAGATAAGTATTGGAAATTAATTAGTAATAATTGTGTCCATAATGAGCTTTTTCTTTGTTGGTTTATTTTTTGCTTTTAGGTATACGGGTATACGACAGCAAGATGGGAGTTTATATTGACTATCTGGAGTATTATTTTTCATGCTTTTCAACAACTTGAAGTGTATTTAATAATCGTAAGTATTGCATGTAACTGTAATTTATAAGCATAACTTAATTATGAATAGGTAACGAAAAATTTTATTTTATTTTCAGCTTCTAAATACTATTATCACGCAGTATGATATGCGCGTACCACCAAATATACTTTATTGCATGTATATTTGAGTACCAAAAGTAAATCAAGGTATGCCTGATAGTTTCTCTAAGTGTAGCTGAGTTCATTTGTAAGATTTACATTATAAACTTTAAATGCCTTTTACTAAAATTTAGTTTTTTCATGCTTTTTATGTACTTGCCGCAGCTTTTTGAAAGAACCGTACCATCAATCCTGATGAACTAAAGTGGAAAACCTTTCTACTGAGTATGGTCACAAACTGAGTGGAGCAGAATTGGCAAAGATAGGTTCAAAGTGAATGTTACGTATGTTTACATATGTAAGATTCACTATAATTACTAATATTATCAATATATGTTTAATTAATAATTAGATTAATTTTGTGTTTTTCAGGAATCTGTTCCACTTTATCTGAGATTAGACTCATAAGGAAGACTTGGCACTTTGGTTCATCAGGATTGATGATACGGTTCCATCAGAAACATGCGGCAAGCAAACAAAAGTGTTGAAAATCATGATTTTTGGTAAACAAATGCCTTTAATTGTTTTTAAATGTTACACTTACTTTATGCATATTATTTATGCATAAAAGTGATGAATAATACTTGTATTTGAAAGGAAATAGGTAGATTTTAGAGCACCTATATATCTATTAATTTTCTACAACACTAACAATTTTTCTTTTTTTTTTAGGTTTTAACACTGTCATAACCCCTTAATATAAACTCTCATCTTGCTAGCGTGTACCCGTATACCTAAAAGCAAAAAATAAACCAACAACGAAAAAGCTCATTATGGACACAATTATTACTAATTAATTTCCAGTACTTATCTGAATAATTCTTGTACTCTACAGAAGCTCTTGCACTTTTACAACACCTAACACTACTGAGGTTATAAGCATTGTTACAGCAGCTTACAGACTAACTACACGATCTAGTGTCTTGGATGAAAAACAGCTGTTTGACTGCTTTCTGCTACTTTACAGAAAATTCTACTATACCGATCAAACAGTAATCTTCATTCTCGACCGGACGCTGCGAGGCACAACCTGTTCGAGTGGTAAATTCAAATTTGTTGAATGCCTTTACTTTAACACATTGAGTTTAGTAACATAAAATCACACATAGAAAAATTAATTTTACGAATTTTATTTATTTTACAGAAATAAATTCATAACTCTTCAGAAAAAAACGGTTTGTAAAATGGTTTTTAAGTCATATTTTTAGTAAGATTTCTCATGAAACTACTCTGTAAAAAGTGTGTTAGAACAATCCTTTCCACAAGTTTGGCCTAATTAAAATATTTAAAAATGATGATTTTTCAAAAATTTACTTGCAACAGATTTACCAGTTATTTGTCGATATCTTCGCGGCAGATTTGTTTGGCAATAAACGGCTTTCAGGACCATAGTCTACGGACTATTAACTGTGAAAAAGGTGAATAAAAAAATAGATATTTTTAATATTTTAACACTGCCATAACCCCCTAATACGAAGCTGTTTACGTACAAGCATATTTTATTGAAGATAGTTTTACATTTTCCAAGTTGACGAGCATAAGCATATAAAGCCATTTTTTTCACTCAACTTTTGGTTTTGAAGTAACATAATTATAATAATTATTAACTTATTATAATTACACAAATCTTTGATTAAGTGTATACTCCTATTATACTCTTATCTGTGTAACTTGAAAGTTGTCATGAAGTCCCTATGACCAATTTATTTAATGAAAAATTAATCTTTTTCAGTTTCCAGAGAGCTCAAAGTACAACCAACTTTCAGAATATAAATTAGAGCCTTTTTTCCACAAAAGTATACCATCTGTAATCTAAAAGGTAAAAAGAACATATGAGTTATCAAGCCCATCAATCAAAATGATACAATGAGAAATTTTAAGTCGATACCATTGACCAGTTTCGAAATATTAACATTTAAAAGTTTCAAAATTAGAATATTCAAAACTGGTCAATGGTATCAATTTAAAATTTCTGATGTTATCCATTTGACTAGTGGGCTTGACAACTCATGTACTCTTATTACCTTTTAGATAGCAGAAGATACACTTCCGTTACGAAAAAGGTACGCTCATCTATATTTTCGATGTTGATTATACTTCCTACTCTTTGGATATTGAAAAAAACTAATTTTTTATTAAGTAAATTAGTCACAGACGTCCCATAACAAGTTTCAGGTTTATCCGTTGGACCAGCTTTGAGTTTTTAAATTTTGAAAGCTTTAATCTTGGATTATTGCAAAAGCAGTCCAACGAAAAAACCTTAAAATTGTGATGGAATCCCTGTGATTAATTGAACCGATCACGTTACTTTACTGATTAATATCAAACCTAGTGGCGTAGATAGCATGAACACTTACCATTGTAATTGTTTTTGTGATTTTGTAACCTTATAATATGTAAGCATAATAAATGTTACGTCTGAAACAATTCTTAAACATAAAATTTTATTACACTTCATAAAAGTTGTCAAAGTTGAGATGTGTAGTGGACCCATTATTAAGTGGATACATTTAATAGTTCGAATCAAAATAAAAAACTTACACTCACTCTAAACCAGTTGTTTTTCTAAACTTAATTATAAATTTTTCTCGAATAAAAATACTTTTTTCACTTTAGTTGTTTGTCACAGAAACTACTTTCCTATATAACCTGACAATTGTGTGTATCCTCCCACAATCGAAATAGAAAATATCTGAAAAATAAATAAAAACATTTAAACAAAGAAATGTTTATTTATTTTGTACTGCTATTTATCGAAATAAAACTAAATACTTATTTAATTATATACTATTTATCATGTTGATCATTATGTACGGAATTGACTTAATTATTTCAGACTGTTTTAAACTATTAAATTTATGTCATCTTTCACACTATTTTATAATAATATGTTAAATTATTAATTAAAATATCCGCGTTGATTATTGTAAATATAAACAATGTTTCACCGTGAAACATCGTCTGCATCTGTACAGCATGTACAAGTATATATATATATATATTGATGCATGATGTCTATATATTATTACAGAAATACGTAGAGCTGAGCGAACCGCATGAATTGTTCAGTTTTCATTTTTCTCTCTTGAGGAGAATCGAGGAGCCCGAAATTTCACTTTACAATATCTATTGATAGAAGCAATTTCAGAAAATGTGACCCTGATGTGATTTTGTTAGTTTTGTCGTAAGCTTTCTTTGAGCAGTCCCATGTGACAAACAAAGCTGTCAAAGTGAAGAAAACCGTAAGTCGAGTTTCGAACAATGCCTATGCCGTACGTACTCGGCGTACCTTATACTTGCCATCGTGGCGCTATCGTACCCCTTTATATTTTACAGATAATTCTATACAACATTAAGGAAACGTCACACTGAAAGAATCTAGTACTGAATTAAAAGTAAACTCTAGCGACGCTGTTTGTAATAAAAATGAAATACCACATCTGTACAATTCAAATGATGTTTATTTTTCAAAAACAGCTACAAGAATGACCCGTCACTAACCGTATGAGAGAAAAGTGCTCAGATCAAATAAATATAATGAATTACGGAAATTCAAGTGATAGTTGCCATGCATCTCGGTATAATCTATCAATTTGCAAAGGTTGAAATCGAAATATTCAGGTATCGAAAAGAATGGTTAGAACGAAAATCAGTACATGTAACCTGACTCAACAGCATCTGCTTACGAGCTACTGATATTCATTCTAGTCGTTCTTTTCCATACCTGAAAATTTCGATTTCAAACTTTGCAAATTGATAGATGATACCGAAATGCAGGGCAACTATCTCTTAAATTAACGTATTTCATTATATTGGTTGGGATTCAAGTACTTTTCTATCATACGGTTAGTGGCGTGTCATTAGTAGCTATCGGACCCCCTTAAAAAGACTAGAAAATCAACCCAGATCCGAATCAGAATATCAAGTTTATCAACAACCTTTGTATTATGATCCTAGATACTATGCACCAACGAATCTTCAATATGTAACATATCCACCACCAAATCAAAATGCCCACCCCTTATCCTCCATCAAACCCATACTATCCTTATCCACCACTATACCCGCAGTTTGCACCGCTTTATGCGCAATCACTTACAGTTTCTAATCCTCGATACACAAATTATCTTTATCCGCCTCCAGAAGCATATGGACTTGAATAGAGGAGACATGAGTATCAGGATAGGAAACCCTGTCCGCAGTCCTTGAATAATCATTTAAACCACCGGTGAGCTCGTCGGCAGGACGCGACCATGAACTCAACAGTGTTGGAGCATTCCCAGAATCTAATACCATTCATGGAAACAAGCCTATCACCAAAGTTGTAAGTTTATTAAAAGTATAGCTAAAAATTGACCAGCTAAATTCATAAATTTTGCTGTATAATAGATTCAGGTACAGACATTAATGCAGTGAAAGCTAGTAAATTAAATTCTACGGTAATATTAAACATAGCAGATATTATTTCTATTCCTGGTATGTCCAGTGAAAAAATACAAACATTGGGGCCGGTTTCTTCAAAAATTTTTTATTAGGAAGACGTATTTCATGTTCTACCTCACGATACCCCTTTCAAAAAAGATGTGATAATGTGTACACCATTTCTGATTAAGGAAAAAGTTAATATTATGTTTGTTGATAAGGTTCTTGTTACAGATAGTAAACCGATTACTCCAATTTATTTTGTAAACAAAGAGGAGTATAAAGATGTAAACATCAATGGAAATGTCTTCTGTAGGACAGATAAGACTAGGAAAAATTTGACATTTCCAACTGCTGATAATGTAACTCTGGGAGGGGGGGGAGTAGGAAGAGGCACAGAGGATCATGAGCTCGTGCAATCAGTTAATACTTTGGATGATAATGTACCTATACCTTTGATATCGGTATTACCAAGTTTGATAGATAATGTAAAAAATGAAGAAGTTGTTAACGATACAAATTTTAATTCTAATGAAAATCTCCGCATAAGGGTGAAGTGAACAAGGTTTTACAGGCTGTGTATCCTAAGTCTGATAAAATAATTGCAAAAGCTCTTATTTTATCTAAGGCTAGTAAGGAGAACAATGTATTATCATCTTTACATTTCATAATGGGCATAGAAATTAATCTTACTACTTGTTCTTTAAGTTGGACTATTACCCTATTATACATCTCATAGGCATTGTTCGAAACTCGACTTGCCGCCGTCGAACGCAAACCAGACCCATATATACTTGTCATAGACCTTGTTGGAAACCAGGTGAACGGATTTCTTCGCATTGACAGCTTTGTTTCGTATATAAAGCACTCAAAAGAAAACTCGCGACAAAACTAACAAAATGACATCAGGGTCATATTTTCTGAAATTGCTTCTATCAATAGATATTGTAAAGTGAAATTTCGGGCTCCTCGATTCTCCTCAAGAGAGAAAAATGAAAACTGAACAATTCATCCGGATGTTTATCTACATAAACATCCGGATAATTCTAGTTGGTATGATAAATTTGAAGATACAGAAATTGGTTAAAGAGGTAAATTAGTAATGCCATTGAACTCAAGTCTTCAAATCGTAAACTTTTGTTTTAACATAAAGATAAATTAGGGATTTTATAGTTAAAATTCTAAATTCACTCTAAATTCAAATAATTATGATTTTCTTTTAAAAAAATTGATTAGAACAAAACTTGGAAATCCATGAAGAAGTTAAGTGTCTTCATCTATACCATCGCAAAGAATATCAATAGTTGTAATTGATGTAAATTATGAAAGTAAAAGTTTAAAAATTTATTTTTGCCTTTGTAGGAAATTATTATTAATTTTCTGTTTAAATATCCAGATACTTAACTGCTGGGTTCATTTCTCATG
This sequence comes from Philotrypesis tridentata, assembly GCA_018906965.1. Taxonomy (NCBI): domain Eukaryota; kingdom Metazoa; phylum Arthropoda; class Insecta; order Hymenoptera; family Pteromalidae; genus Philotrypesis; species Philotrypesis tridentata. Next base: position 62,935 of record JACCIB010000255.1, read on the forward strand.
TACAGGACACAAGTAATTTTGTCCCCTGTCTATACTTTCAGTATACAACTTTGGGGATGTAACGAGACAGTAGTATTAAGAAATGGATTAAGATATATTGGGACACTGCAGATTGGCCTTGCTGTAGATGGGGCAACTATAACTTAACTATGTCTGACATATGTAGAAATGGAAAAAGTTTTATTCCAAGCAGTGATATAGTGGGACATTTATGTCCGTCCACTCGACTCTTGGTCCCGCCTTCAGTGGTGTGGGACAAATATGTTTGTCCCGTCACCACTTACCTTTAGTGTCCCATCCAGTCCTTCTTGCTATATTCTTTATATGCGGAATTACTAGTAAAGTATTTGATATTTAAATAAATAATTACTCTCTAAAATATAATGTTGAATTCTGATTTTGTTTCTTTATTTCAAAATCCTAGTTTGTATTGTTATGTCCTACCTTCACTATCACCTCTTAGGCAGGACTATATTTGTGTGCATTTAATTGTTATGAGGGTCAAATGCCTAAACAAATAGGCTCGTTACCCCTAGTAGTGTATTTTAGTAAAAGCGTATATTTCGTAGAAGTTACCTTTGCTTTACTGCTTCTGCTGTCTTTGTATTTTGCTTCTGCTGACTCTGTGAATTGTTAAATGATAGGGTAGGCCTCTTAAATAACTCACTCTTAACTTTTCTTTGCGATCGATAGAATGTATTATATTTTCGTAAATTAACAATACTTTGTAATACAACGTAAATCTCCATCAGTTTACGGACCGCGTGGTACGGAGTTCGGACTTAGACGCTCTTTTAAAGCCTGAATATGATGCCCAATTCGCAAAGTGTAACGCTTAATAAATAGTTGAAATAACGATTGTCGAATAAGAAACATCTTATTCGGTCTGATTAGCTTAAATAATCAGTTACAAGTACAATCAGTTACAATACAATCAGTACAATCGGGTACAATCAGTTATAATCAGTTACAATTTCTCTAGTTTTCTATAATAACAATATTTACTCTTACTTAATCTACACGATATCTCGTGGCAAGTGTTTGTCTTACCTAAGCTGTGAGTTCTAGTCACTCTTGCCAGATTTATTAGCGGTCCTTTCCCAAGTAATAAATTTGGTTTTTCAAGCCCTAGTAAACGAATCTTCAAATAATGGAGTTTCAATTCGATCTATAACCACTCTTTTCACTATCCAACGAGACTACGCAATTTTCTAGGGTTGAGCCCTCGTAGCCGAATATTGCAAGGTGAAGTATATGTTAGTTGAATACTCCCCGCATTTACTGGCTCAGCTAGACTATTCTACAGACTATTCGTACGTTTACTCCGCAAAAGGCCTCGAAGGACTCTTTACCGGGACTTATAAGGCTCCGGGTACTTAAATTAGGCAACTGAGACATCTTACGATGTCCTTAACCAATCAATGCTTGCCATCAGAAGTCGTATTACGTGACTCTAGACAAGTAGGTCACGAGGATTGCTGATGCACAATTCAGCAACTCGCTCGCCGCGCCCTAAGGATGTCACGATCGGTTCTACGTATTACAGCAATCAGCCGCGCAATACTCGCAAATGCATTGTAAAATTGGCTGAACACTACAATACGCCATGGAGATATGCTAACACTTTATAATTCATGCAAATAATACAATCAATATTCAACATTATCGTCAATAATATAGTCAATAATATAGTCAATAGTCCTGGCACATTACACTTTCATTGCAGATTTTTCATGCAAGAGTAGGATTAACATATAGGAATTCTTATAGTAATCCAGCTTGTTGTTTTAATGCTTAGATATCCGATGTGTTATGATTATTAATAGGCGTAATTCATATAAAGCATCCATCGTTATCCATGCATTCGAACTTATAGATAAGATCAGAAGTTAATTCAAGCTTCCGGTTACACTGTTTTCTCTAGATTTGCGTACTTTCTCATCGGATTTTTAATCTACGCAAAATACATTTAATTTTTCATACTTTGTTTGTTTTATGTAATGTACTCCAGCATCACTTTGATCTATTTGTATCATTACTGGTTTAACCTGTTGGTACAGTCAATTACTTGTCATTATTTTATCAAGAGAACAAACAAACTTCATATCAAGCTTTTATTAGTTCTATAGCAGTTAACAGTGCATGTCAAATCTTTTTGTACTACCCATTTCGTCGAGCAATGAATACATGCAGATATTTGAATATCAGTTAGTTAGTTTCACTATTTATCACCACTTGAAAATAGCAATTTAAACATCAAGCAATTACACTTCGAAATCGAACTGATAAAGGGACACCAAGGCCTTCGGAGAACAAATCTTGCTCAAACATTGTTTGGTGACTTCTTTTCCTATAAAAACAAGAAATCTAAAATATTTCTTTCCAATCAGACGTTAGAAATTAGCTATAATTAACACAATTCAATGTTTACGTCTGCCTGCATTTTATAGGGTTATAGAATTCTAGGGTTTTAGGGTTATAGGGTTATAGGGTTATACAAGTTACCGACTTCATAATTTTCAACCGGTAAGTATTTTTAGAAATGCTTAATGCTTATTAAGTACATTTGTTATTTAATAAATCATCATTAAATGAGCCGTTTTTGAGTAGGTTGGAATGGTCGGCTATGAACATAAACAAATAACTATAGATATAGAACGCGCTTTGTTCATAAGTATACCATTACAGCAAGAAGAATAGAACTTAGTGCGCTGAACGATTATTATAAGTAGAGACTAGATGGAACGCGTCCTGGACTAAAATTGAGCACTATGTATTAATGGTGTGTTGAAGTACGAAGAGAGCCCGATGACGGAGTCTAGGTGGTACGCTACATAACTTTTCGACAGAACTTGCGCACCAAGTACCGAGAAGGTGTCTAGGTAAACAGGATCACCGATTACGCACTCCAGGTGGTGCGCTCCGTAATTTTTCAACGGAATTTGTGCACCAGGTACCGGGAAGGCGTTTAGGTAAACAGGGTCGCCGATTACGCACTCTAGGTGATGGGCTCCATAGCTTTTTGACATAACTTGCGTACCTGGTGCCGGAAAGGTATCTAGGTAAACAGGGTCGCCGATTACGTACTCTAGCTAGTAAGCTCCGTAGTTTTTCAACATAACTTGCGAAAGTAAAAAACTAAATCTACTATATCTTGTGACACGGCGGGGCAGGTGGCTGCGGCGGGCGAGGAGAGAGGCACGGCAATGACTCGACGGTGATGACCACGCGTCGGTGCTGGTGTCTCTCCTGGGGTTTGTGCTCGCGCGTGGGCCTTCCCCTCCGCGGTCTGAGCCGAGCGTCGCGTCTATTATTTCCGGGGTATCAGGGAGCCTTGACACGATGTAGGGGCTCGCTCACCGGCTTCGGGTCTCGGCTGAGACTCTCCTTCTCACGGGTCGCTTGAGTCGTAATTTTCAATGAGTGAATGCACGCGGGTTTGGTAAAATTTCGTTTTATTACTTTTTTTTTCACTGTACACTTTCACGCGCGGCTACGGCTGGCTTCTCGCGTTTACGCGGCGTTTGCGAACTTCGGCACCGCTCACCCTCACGCTTTCTCTCGCTTACTTCTCTCGCTTCTGATTCCTCCTCTCGTGCGGCCGTTGTCTCGTGGCCTAGAATCGCCGTACGCGAAAACTGGTACGAGACGCGGTTGTGCGCGGGTGGAAGGATGCTGCTGGATTTATCTCTCAAAACTCTAAAACTCGGTGATTGCTCGTAGCTGTGCTTATGCTCACTGCGTACGTGCGACTGACTCTTGCGGCTCGCTGCTTACTCTCGCGCTATCATACACGCACACATACGTCGACTCTGGCGGTCACGTGACTTGCCGCGGTAATTATGGTTTACATTTTTCTTTTCGCTCTATCCGCTTATTTACACTTTTTATTCTTTGCCTACATGATATCTTTGACAGTGATCCTTATTATTTATTCCTATTTCTATTTATTTAATTACTATTTATCTAATTTTATCGCGTACAACATTCATTATTCTACTCTTCGGCATTATTCTCTCTCTTGGCTCTGGCGCAATTATTCTCGCGTACGCGTATTTCTGTCGGTGTGGAGAAGCCCGTTGCCTCCACTCCGAACGCCAATATCGGCCTCGCATATGTCTGTGGGGCTCGGTAGCCTCCACTCTTTAATGCTGTGTTTTATCCACATCGTGCGGTCTCTCTCGCACCCATACGCTCTTCAGCACACGCTGTGCTGCGCGCGCTCACACACATACATACGCACGCGCTCGCTACTATATACGCGGCTCAGCCGCTCGCTACAGCGCCATGCGCTGGTCACGCTCGCCGTCGCCTCGTGGCTCCTCGAGGTGTCATGGCGGCGGTAGTGGCCCGTCGGCGCGTCTGCTGACTCGGCGCGCCGCGCGCGGCCGCGTGTGGTAGTCGGCGGCGCTCCCACTCCTCGTGCGCTCTCTCGCAGCTCGGCGGCCGTGACGTCACAGTGGCGACTCGGCATCGTGCTGCGGGCTCTCGCGCGCTCTCCCTCTCTCTCTCTCCTACGGCGTGGCCCAGTGCCGGCGCCTGGCTGTGGCTCAGCTGTTCTCTCCTGTAAACACCCGTTGCGATTAGAGCATGTTTCTCCGCTCAGTTCCGGGTGTCTGCAGGAGAGTCACCCAGCTCTTACGACGGATTCTCCGTCGCAATCTATAACATCTATAATATCAAATGGTACGTCGATATCATTTCCTTACGTGCAAAGAAATGCAGGATACCGACTTTTCTGTATTGCTCAGCTTATTTGTGAACCAAAAAAAGCAGAATTCTAATCGTTGTGACATAAAGAAACGTAGTATCGTTTCATTTCGTGCAGCGCGTGAAAATTGGGATCCCGATTTCCTTGCTATTATACTGAAAGTAATTGTCTAAATTATTAGCGATCAGTACTATTTTATAGTATATACAAAACATCAATACTGTTTTATAATCGCATCGCAAGAAAATCGGAATCCCCACTTTCTTGCAACTGCAGGAAAAGTTGGATACCATTGGCTTGGCGTGTGAAAGGAAAGCATCGATTTCTTAATGTAAAGAAAAAATTCGATTGGCAACTCCATTGCTTTACGTTGAACGAAAACCATAATCCAGCTTTTCTTGTACCGCTGGTAAATTACGATACCGATGTCACTGTGTCGTTAGAGCACGAAGAATCAGGTTCTGAAGTTCTACAAATCGGGATCTTGATTTAATGGCTGAACAATGAAATCGGGAACGTTTGGTTCCGATCCGGATCCCGAATTTTTGCGGCGCAATTAAATCGGGATTCTGTCTTCCTTGATATGTCTTTTTTCCCAATTAATTTCTATTGCCGCTAAACCAGAACTCCGATGGTCTTGCGATACAGAATGTCAATTTCTTTATGCTTCTAGAACTTCAAGACTCCTTTATCGATTTCTAGTGACACACTGAAACCGGTGACTTACCAATGGCACAAGAATTCGGGATAGTAGTTTTCTATCGATACAATGAACTCGAGTAGACAATCCACATTCCCATTTCCTGATACAAAGAGATCCACGCTTATCTTGCAGATGTCAACCCAACCCCATGAGATACTTCTTTTCTTGCGGTCGAAAGAAAATCGGAATGCCGATTTTCTTGCTACGAGAAAAATATCAAGATACAAATCCTTTTACGGCTCAATGATTTAAATCTTAGATTGTAGAGCAGCAAGGAAATCAGGATTCTGAATTTTTTGCAACGCAACTAAATCGGGATTGACTTCCTTGGTGTCTCTTTTTTCCAATCAATTTGCATAGCCGATAAAGTGGGATCTCGATTTTCTTTCAATAAAGGATCTGAATTTCTTTCTTTGTAGAGCATCAAGACTGTCATTGTAAATCATTTGTACAACTTTGTGTCAACTTTGTAGATCATCAAGACTGTCATTTATCGATTCGAGAAGAAGAGATCGATGCTTTTATTGCGCATACTAATGCAATGAGATTCTTCTTTTCTTGTACATACAAACTTAAACAGGATTCCCCATTTTCTCGCGACGCAAAAAATATTAATACACAAATGCGCTTACCACCCAATGATTTAGACATTTGCTTTTGGTAGAGCAGCAAGGAAATCGGGATCCCAATTTTCACGCGAAATCTCGACTTTTTTGTATCGCCCGATTTATTTCGACTCCAAAGAAAAAGGAAAACATAATTTGAATTGTTTTGAGATAAGGAAACGTACATATCTTTCTTTTTTTAAAGAGATTGGTGCTTTTCCTGCACATATCATCTGAATGGGATTCTTCTTTTGTTGCATTTGAAAGAGAATAGGAATCCCAATTTTCTTGCGACGTCAAAAAAATTAAGATACAAATACTCTTACCGCCCAAAGATTTTGACGTTATCTTTTAGTAGAGCAGCAAGAAAATCAGGACCCCAATTTTCATTCGTTGCTAAAAAAAAAAAATACAATCACCACTATTTGCTCGTGTGTAATATTGAATGGTAAGTCGACACCATTTCCTTACGTGCCAAAAAATTCTGTATCCCGACCATTTTGTATGACCCGATTTATTTGCGACTGCAAAAAAAGCATAATTCTAATCGCTGGGCAATATAGAAAACAGATAGGTTTCTTTTTAAATAGCACATGAAAATGATTGGAATCCCTATTTCCCTATCACTCTACTAAAAGCAAATGTCTAAATCATTAGCGATAAGAAAACATCAATATTGTTATTTTTTGCAACCGCAAGAAAAGAAGAATCCCATTGGCTTGGCATGTGTTAGAAAAGCACCGATTATCACGAAAAAATATGATTGCCAATTCTGTCTCATAATGTTCAACAAATACCAGAATCACGATTTTCTTGTACGGCTGGTAAATCAAAAAAATCGACATCTTGATTTAACAGCTAAGCCAAGAAATCGGGAACCTTTTCTGATCCTAGGCCCGAATTTTTAGAGACACGAAGTAATTGGGGTACTGCCTTCCCTGCTTTGTATTTTTCCCAATCAATTTGCTTTGCCAGCGTTCAATGTAATAAAATAGAGTAGACAATCGAATTTTTTCGTGACACTAGAAAATCGGCGCTTTTCTTGCATACGCCAAGTCAATCGGTTACTTCTTTTCTTGCGGTTGTAAGAAAATAGGGATCCCGATTTTCTTGCGATGCGAAAAATAACAATGTGATATTTTCTTATCGCTAATGATTTAGACATTTGCTTTTAGTAGAGTGACAGGGAAAAAAGGATCCCAATTTTCATGTGCTACATAAAGAATACGATATCTGGTTTCCTTATTTCACACCGATTAGAGTTATGCTTTTTTTGAGTCGCAAATAAATGGAGCGATGCAAAATGGTTGAGATCCTGAATTTTTTAGCGCGTAAGGAATTGTTATCAGCGTACCGCTCAATATTACACATGTGGAAATAGTATTAACCGTTTTCCAGTGCAAAAAATCGACATCCCGATTTCCTTGCTACTCTATAATCTAACGTCGAAATTATTGGGCGGTTAAAAGATTTGTATCTCGATATATTTCACGTCGCAAGAAAGCCGGGATTCCTATTTTCTTGCAACTGCAAGAACAGAATTATTCCACGAAGTTAACACGTGCAAGAAAAGCCCCTTATGTCAGGGAAGGGTAATGTGGAATACCTACTCAATTACATTGCATTCATAGAAAATTACAATCGTGATATTCTTGTACCGCTAGTAAGTCACTAAGTTAAAGTTAGTCTGAAGTTAATCTAATGTTAGTCTGTTCAAAATCCTCGTATGTAGTCATGGAATTTTCACAAGACCAATCGTACAGACAAAACTAGTTTGTTGAATAATCTCGGATTTCCTCTCGCATTTCATCTCGAATTTTCTGCGAGACCAATCTCAAAAACAACAGTAGTTTGACGGAAAGTCTTACATTTTATCTTATAATTTTACATGGTGTGCAAGTTCTGTTGAAAAGATACGGAGCACACCACCTGGAGTGTGTAATCGGCGACCATGTTTACCTAGGCAGCTTCCCGGCACCTGGTACGCAAGTTCTGTCAAAAAACTACAGAGCGCAAAACCTGGAGTGCGTAATCGGCGACCCTGTTTACCTAAATATCTTCCCGGCCCCTGGTGCGCAAGTTCTATCGAAAAGCTATGTAGTGCACCACCTAGAGTCCGTCATCGGGCTCTCTTCGTACTTAGACATCCCATTGATACATGGTGCTCGAGTTTAGTCCAGGACGCGTTCCACCTAATCTCTGCTTATAATAATCGCTCAGCGCACTAAGTTCTATCCTTCTTGTCGGTATAGGTATACTTATGTACAAAGCGCGTTCTGTATCTATAACTATTTGTTTATGTCCATAGCCGACCATTCTAACCTACTCAAAAACGGCTTATTTAATAATGATTTCCTCAAAATCTAGTCATTTTCCCGAGTTGTGCTCAGCAAGACTTTTGTTCAGGAGACCATCAACTACAACTTATCAAAGTTGCAGCCGATTTAACGGAGACCTTATTACCTACCATTTTGTGCGGGGTCCATTTTATTAGGAATGTATGCTTTTCAAATAGATCGTTTTTGAAAGCATATATATATAACAAACTACGTAATAAATTTTAAACTTAGACTAACTAGCAGAATAGTAGAAAAAAAGCTTTAATTTGAGTTATTAAACATTGAAAACGCAGGCGTTGATCAAAAGTTAGTAGCATTTGAAGAAAGAGAAAAATCTCTGGATTTTCCAAAAACTAGTGATTTCATAAAAAAAACCAAAATTTGCCTTTTTTCAAATACTCGTACTTTCCTATCCAACCGACCATTTTCAAAGTTTGATAGCTTAAATTAAAGCTCTTATCTTCTACTTTTTTTCTAGTGGTAGTTCTATCTAAATTTTAATGTTCTCATACGATAAGCTATATATACGCTTCTTAATATCAGTAAAAAACGGTCAATTTGACAAGCATATATATAGATTGTCGCACAAAAAAATTTAAACTTTAATAAATTAATGTGAAAGTAAAAGAAAAGAACTTTTATTTAAGGTTTTAAACTTCAAAAACGATTTGTTGGATCGCCAATCACAAGGTTTTAAATAAAAAGAAAAAAAACGATTATTTTAACGCATTTTTCCATGTAAATGCTTGAGAAAATCCAGAGAATTTTACGTTACTTCAAATCCTTCTCAATGTTGATCCAGTCATGCGTTTTCAACGTTTAATACCTCAAATTAATACTCTTTTGTTCTACTTTCATTCTAGTCTCTCTTCTTCTCTTATTTGATAAACTATGCTTGTCACGTTGATCGTTTTTTACTGATTTTCAGAAATATATAGCTTATTGAATGAGAATCTTAAAATTCAAATACACCAAGAAAAAGCAATAAATAAGAGCCTTAAGGGGGTCCGATACTCATTAATGACGTGTTACTAACCATACGATATAAAAGTGCTTAAATAAAATAAATATAACGAATTACGCAAATTCAAAAGATAGTTGCCCTCCGTCTTGGTATCATCTATCAATATGCAAAGTTTGAAATCGAAATATTCAGGTATCGAAAAGAACGATTGAAACGAAAATCAGTAGATGTAACCTGACTAACTAGATGATACCAAGACGGAGGGCAACTATCTTTTGAATTTGCGTAATTCGTTATATTTATTTTATTTAAGCACTTTTATATCGTATGGTTAGTGACACGTTATTAATGAGTATCGGACCCCCGTAATTGAAGTTATCAAACTTGGGAAATGGTTTCTTGGATCAGACAGTACGAGGATTTGAAAAAAAAAAACAAAATTCGCTTTTTAATTTTTAATAGCTTAAGTTAAAGCTCTTTTCTTCTTTTTGTGCCAGTCAGTTTATATATAATTGATCATTATTTAAAAGGGCAAGATAAGACCTTTAATTTGACATATTAATCGTTGCAAATGGATGTATAGATTAACAGTTAGAACGATTTTCAGAAAAAAAGTAAAATCGCATATTTTCGGAAACTTTTGACAAGTGCATCCGATTCAGACAAATTTATATCCAAATGAAAGGTCTTTTTAAGTACTTTATTTTAATTGATTGGAAATTTTATTTAATATTAGACCTGCTCTTAAACTTTTAGGAGAATGAAAAAAGCTGACAAATATTAGCGTATTTTTTTCAGTTTTTGGCCCGTAACTTTTTATTCGTATAGGGCGCCGATGTATTTCGGTCAGTTTTCTGACTTAGTGCAAAAAACTTACTCCGGTTAGTTTGTCCTCAATATTACTCACTTCCCACATTTCGACCAAAAAATATCCAACTCTCCGTAGATTTATTTAATTATTTATTTGCCTATTTATTTAATTATTTCTTTTGTATAGAAAGGTCTGAAAATATCGATACTAACAGTATTAAAAGAAAAACAGATAATTTGTAAAAAATGTTATTAACAAGTCCACAATTGAATCTTTATCAATATCCTATATCAAATTAAAAAAAAATCATCTCGTTTGCTCTTTCCATTGCTGAGATAACCAAAATTTTTCAGCGAGCTCAGTTTTAAAGAGCGCAGAACAACTCTGGAAGATGTCGTCGGCCGCCTCCCCGACCACTGCACTGTCCGCCGCCGCCACGAAATACGGCCTTTCATACATTTTCAGAAGCGTTATTCTAAGGGATAATCGATATTATCATTATTTAGACATACAATCCTAAAAAGAATACGAGTTCAGTAATCTAACAGTGCTCTGCAAATGCCTCTACATGCTATAACTCGGCTGTAAATGGTTATATACTTTGAAACCTTGTATCTCCGAAACCACTTAGACTATTTCAATTCTGAAAATCTCGAAATACGCGTAATTTATAGCGCTATTTATGTAAAGCCAGAAAAATTTGTACCTTTCGATAGTTTTCGCAATAATCAATTTTTTTTATTTAAAAGACAGTAATTTTGTTATTCTATTTTGTTTAAAATATCCTCAAGAATGTGTAAAAAATCTAGAAATGATTTAAGACCATTTTTATAAAATTTATGGAATGTTGAATATTATCGAACTATCGATCTTAACAATTGAATTGCGCAAAAAGTATAAGTCGCACGGATTTCGGATTTGCGGATTCATTTGAAACATCTCATTTACTACATAAACCGAAATTATTATTCGCAAGTAGAATCATTTACCTAACTAGCATGCACTTTGAACAAAGTTACTGATTTTTTTATTGATTTTGACTACTAATAATGTTCAAATTGAAATTTCCCATTCCGAAACACATTTTTAGTGAGACAATTTAAAAATAAAACGAGAAATTATCTTGATATTTTTTCGTCCGACGATTTGTTACCCAGCTATTGAAGATTACCCGCGACAATACCAGTATTTTTACGAATATCGCTATTTTAAACAAACTTCCCATAGTTTTTCACACGTAGCAAGTCGATATTCGGATTCTATACCATTTTTTTGATAGATTCCAAAAAAGACCTGCTTTACATCAAGCAACATCCGCCATATTTGCTCCCCCCAACTGGACTTAAGATATCGCCGTTAAAAGAGCCCCCCTCAGTCCCCTCTCCTCCTTCTCACTTTTCCTTTGGACACCCCTGAAATCTTTATTTTCGACACCCCTTGAACTCTCATTTTGGACAGCCTTTAAACTATGTGAGGTTTGTAATCTGAAAATATTTTCCCCCATAAAATCGTCAAAATGAATCGGTATGAGAATTGTCTCGCAATGAAATTCTTTTTGTATACAAATTGAAAATTTTTAAATTATTTCTGAAATAAATATTAAATTTTAATTTTAATTAAATTGAATTAACTGGTTTATTGGACGATAACCGAAATTTTACCGATTAACTTTTTTTATTAATATTAATAGAGGCCCTGGTTGATCTATTGAAAGACGGTAATTTTCAGTTAATTTATGTGTCATGGAATCAGTTCATGTAATTTTCAATATGAATGAAAACAAAATGGGGGGGGGCAATTTATTGCTAAAAGATAATATCTATCACTAGTTACCATAAATAACAGTGGAAATCCTTAACTGAAGCTAAATCAAGGGAATTTGAACTGTCAGTTGTGGCGCGAAATTCGCTGCATCTATACGGACAGATTTCAACTACTCATATTTTGTTCTTATCGGCTTTACTCAGGTAAATCTTAAGTTAACAAAACGATTTAAAGCATATTTTGTTTGTTATGTTCTTAATAAAAAATATCTATTCATTTTTTCCGTGTACAACTAATGTAATCGGCTTATATACAAATTAATTTCGCCGATTTCACGAAAAATTTAAACTTAATCGTTGTTTAATATTATTCATTACTATTTTGAAATAAATATACTATATTCGATAGCACGTACTTTTTGCTTTAAAATAAGCTATTAACAAACTCAAATTGATAAAAAGAGTCAAAGATATAGGGAAAATAGTGCTTGCAGAGCAATAAGCAACTTTCATTTTGCAGTAATTTTGCAATATTTTAGCTTCTAGTTAACTTTTTTCAAAAATTCAAAATTTCTCGCATTTGTTTGGATAAATGTTATTGATAAAATTCACTTTATTTTTTAAACTCAAGTAGATAATTTTTTATGTCAATTTAAGCAATTAAATTGTCAATAACAATCTATACGACCATTTTCAGACCTGTCACTCCTGATATTCGTAATCAGGAGGCAAAAATACATAAGAATCACCTTGGTGATACCGTGGCACTCCATCGGCTATGAAAACCTCCTTTGCTCCTAGACTATAATGATTTGTAAGATACAAATCAACTTTTTACATTCTCTTCATTTACTCGAATTTTTCCTTCAGCTGTTTTTCATATTCGAGCTTATATTTTCGATATATCAATCAATATGTTCAATGTTTGAAAATATTTCGTGCAATGCTATCAGACAAAAACTTATTGTTCTACTTTTCTAAGAAACTTAACTTATTTCAGCTTTATGTAGTGTCATAGAATTTACGGTATCCCCCTGCGTTTCTAATATTTACAATTTTTCTCCTTCCATTTCAAAGTTAAAAATCTCATTATCAATATCGAACTTATTTTATTTATAAACAATGTATATTTATCTCCAAATAGCAGCCATTCTGTCTAATTAATTTTGGATTATACACAGAATATCCTTTAAATTCTAGCTGCACTTTAAAATTCCAGTTATATTCTTGAAAGTAGCTTATAATCTGTGCTGTACCATTATTTCTAGGTTAAGATTAGTGAACAAGAATTTTAATATTCTTTTGTTGACTTATATCGATCTCTCCGAGGCAGTAGTTACGAAAGGGTTTAAGAAAACAAAATCCCTTTCTTTTTAAAAAACGACGTTTCTGCGATCATTGTCGCCCTCATCAGGAAACTGTCAAAATTTTATTAGATAACAATAAACATACAAACTTAAGAAGAACAGAATAATACATACAAAAGCGATATTTTTGAAAACTTACATATTGGAGCAGATATGATTTGTGTACATCTTGATAATCCTTTCCCCCGGCCAGTTAACTGTGGGGGAAGAGAGAGGCCGAGTGACACAGCTATTATTTATGCGGCTTTGTCAGCCTGTCTCGGAAGTGAAGAGGTAGTCCGCAACCGTCGCTTATATATTGCGAAAAGTCTTTCGCCCGGTTTGTTTACCTATGACGTCACACATCATCTCATCTTTTCGATGTACACAGAATCGATTTTAATTCTTAAGCTGGTATATTAAATGTGTGTATACGTTATTGAGTTTTTGGGTATCCTCTTTCTTATTGATACCATTATCTTGCAAATGTATATGCATCATTTCCGAGATTAATCTTTTATTCAAATTATTTTCTTTGTCTTTTATGCTAAATTTTTCAAAATTAAATTCATGATTGTACTTTTCAATATGCTCGGAAATGACACTGTCCTTAGACTTCCTATATTCCTCAATATGTGTACACACATTTTTTTTTGTTTGGCCTACATATGTAGCCGTGCAATCATTAAATCCAAGTTTATATCCTTTCCTTTCACAATAATATTGCACATATTACTTTGTATTTTGGAATGGTTGTAATGTTGTTTTTCTTAAACAAATGATGCACTCGTTCATAAAAACCATTGATGTACGGGGTACTAATGTGATTGTTATATACATTATTCTTCGCACGTTACTCCGGTTGTCTTTACCGCTCTGTCAACTAGATTATCCACCATGGCAATTTTTTGACTAATCGGATGTTGAAATTTAAAGTGCAAAAATCTACCAGAGAAAGTGGGTTTCGTCTACCAATCAGTTTTATTCCACCTGCCTCGTTAATCAATAATACGTTGTAACGTGGAATTTACTCGCCCGCACGAGGATTCCAGTTAGTATACAAAAATATTTCTTTTGCGCGGCTTACTTCTTTTACTCCGGCTCGTGATGTTCCTGCAATGGTGAAAAGCGGGATAGTGGTGGGAATCAGGGTTAATCAAATATAAAACGCCAATAGTTAAGAGTAATAAAACACAGATATATTATCGTCTTATGTACACGATCGATTATTCAAGAATAAAGGATTGAATTTATTTAAAGGCATGGGCACGCGGCCATATAACTAACTCCAGGATTGACGGTTGATAGCTAGAGAAAAGGCCGCGAAACAAAACGGGAAAACTGCAATCCGCTGTAAAACGCGAAAGTTTCCTCTATGTTCGAAATCACAAATCCGCTACTTAACTTCGCTATAAAAGTAATAGTTAACAAATACATTTATGATAAAATATTACCAAATTCCTCTATAAATGTAGCCAACTCAACTCCTCCAATATTCCTTTTCTCCAAAATATAAACTCCATCAAAAGAAATAATTAAAGAGACGATCTAGCACTTCCCAAGCATCTCCAAGGATTTCGACCAACGGACCAAAATGGCGTCACAAAAGAAAATAGATAATTGACTGCTGAAAAACGACTACTTGATTTTAGTATTTAATTTTTATTTTAAATTTTTGTAATTAATTTTGTATTATTCCTTGGTTTGACTTAGCCTTGATAAGGATCTGGAACAGATCGAAGCGTAGGCGAATAAAAAAGAAAACTTGGCTCGAAGAGATATCTTAATTCATTTAATAATATCTACCATCATTCGAGCGATAACTTCATCAATATCTAAGTCTGAAACTTATTTTGTTCATTGTTCAATTGCTGATTCTGGCTTTTCATTTCAATAATCGAACTATTTACCTCTCACTTTAAGGTTCATTGTAAATCACCGACAATTTTTGTAAACCAAGATCTAAATTGACACTGAGCAGATTGCATAAATTGATTCGTAATTTACAATACGAGTTTTTTTATAAATGACAATTTTCTAAATACTTGTAATGTATACTTTGTTTTCGAACTTTAAACAGAATATCATTATTAAAACAAGAAGTTTACCAACTCCCTCCGTTTTTATAATATTGAAAAATTGTCATTGAATATCAATTATGTTTTGTAATCGAACTTTTCATTCACATATCAATTAAAGTATGCACCAAATTTAGGTTTTTATACTGAAACACTAATAGCTTTATATTTTAACATTCGTTCGAATGATTATCCTGTCCTTGACTTTTATTAAATTTTGTGTACTCAATCTTGTTACAGTCTAATATACTACGATTTGACATTTGATAATTTCTTTGACTCTTATTTTCCCCGAGCAGTGTCTTGGAGCAGAATTTTTCAGCAGATGCAATAAATTTGTCTGTGGGTTGACCATCTCTCGCCTTTTTTTCGAGTATATTCCATCTTTTTCATATTTCTTCCCAGTTGATCCATTCATCAATTTCTCTCGAACTGTTTTCTGTTCAATAATAAATTATAATAAGTAAAAGAGACATATTGTAACAGTCATCACTAATTAGCACTAGAGATTTTATCAATAGCTTATGCCTTCCGATCTTGAGTCAGACCGTCAACAATGATTTTAAGAAAAATCATTTGCATTTTATGCTTTCAAACTATTTACATACACTGGAAAAACAATTCTGTCATCGAGAAAATTGGCCTTTTAATACTCTTATACTAGAATTATGCGCAGTATCATATAACCATTTTCTCAAGGTGTCTGCATTTAATATTAAACAAATCTAATCACTCTACAGTAGTAACTCAGCCCCAAATAAGCAACGTTGACAACCCTCGAGTGGCATAGCATCAATTTATTTAATGCACCTGAAGTTTCAGAGATGATGTGAATTTAGTCAATTAAACTTTCGAACATATGCGCTCTACCGATCAATAACACAAAATGAATTGCATTTATTTAATTTAAAACTAATTAATTCAAGCTGTGAAAAGAATAAGTTCAATTGAACCTTTGATCTGACTTGACTCTATTCTCAATTTTCTTACTCACTTCTGCCTCAATTATTCAGGTTAAATAATTTTTTACTCACTTGTTTGATCCGTAATTGTTATTAAAATTGATATACAAATTGATATAAAATTGATATTAAAATTGCTAGACAGATACATTACGTTCTTGTCTCGTCTCAGCTGTCCTCAAGATCCAGGCCATTTTGCTACACTAGGAGGATCAGTTTTGAGACCTGTCAGAGACATTGCATTAACCAAATACATCAGCACTCTGACTTAAGGGGTTATGCCTAAGTTAAAATTTAAAAAAATCCAAAATTTGATTTTTTTAAGGCAAATTTACTGCAGAATGAGCTACCTTAGTCCTTTTTGCCCGAAAGAATTCCGTTACAAAGTTATAGGCAAAATACCAAAAAAAATACAATTTTTCAAAATTGCGTATTATTCATATTTTGTTTTATAGCGCTTTTGATTATTCAAAAAATTGCGTTTTTATAGAAAATGTAACATTCAATGTGTTCACAAATTCCTTTTGAAAGCGCAATTTTATCTAAAAAAAAGCACAAATTATTTACGAAATCATTATGTACTGTAACAGCTAATTTTTATGAAATCGTAGATTTTTTTTTATTTTGAATATTCAAAATAAAATAAATTTAGAATTTAAGTTTAGTCTTGTAATTTTTAATCAAACTTATAAAGGGGTAAAAAAACATACATGCAAATTTAAATTACCGCCTAAAAACATGGCACCTTACAGCATATGGAACAAGAAATCACTGTTTTACCGGCCTAGTCGAGTTTGCATTCAGACATCAGCTGTTTCGTCTGCTGTCTGTAGTTTAGTGCAAGCTGGATGTTGTGCTGTTGTGATAACTTCTTCAACTTTAGATAAGTGTTTTGTACTATAAACAACATATTATTTGTGAAGGATCTGTTCTTTGTGTGTGTATTCATTGTTTCAGGTATATGGGCTATAAATATCATGTGCACAAGAAGATGCCTGTGTGTTAGATGGTCTCAAAGTCTACAGTAATTACTAATGATCCTATAAAGTAATGGGTAAGCAATGACAAAATTTATATTCATCTAAAACATGCTGACTGAATGCGTATTAAAAACTTACATTTCAATTTCAGCTTTCGATACTAGTATATCTACATGTACAGCACCCGGGTTTTCATACATGGCTTAATATATACGTATCTTATGCCAAAATATAAGAAAAATATGCCAAGTAGTTCATGTAAGTACTACCAGTTAAATATACATAAGTGTTTCGATAAACTTTAAATGCATTTTTCTCAGTCTTGACATTTTTATGATTTTAGGTCCTTTACCGCAGGATATCTCAGCATCCAGATGATGAATTGACACCAGATAGGATGGAAAATCTTCTGAATACGTTTCTTCACTGCTTGAACGGAGCAGAATTGACTAATACAAGGTAAAAGTCAATGTTGCGTATATGAATATATGTAATATTCACTATAATTACTGATATAATCATCTTATGAGTTACTAAATATTTAAAATTTATTTTTTGTAGAAAAGTCTTCCGCTCAAGCAGTGAAGAAAGATATTCAGAAGATTTTACATCCTGTCTGGTGTCAATTCATCATCTGGATGCTGAGATATCCTGCGGCAAAAAATTCCGAAAATTAGTGATTCATACATGTAATTGTTTACAATGTAAGTATAGATATATAATGTTTTAAAAATAGTTAAAAATATGTTTAATACCTACATTTTAAGTAGGAGAAAGATTTTTTTTATACTATTAATAAATAATTTTTTTCAGCCTATTACTTATTAATGTCTTTTTTACAGGTTTAACTCAGATATAACCCCTTAATTGCGAAAATCAGTATTTCCACCTTGTTATACTTCATGAAGGTGTCCATCTTACCTAAAATTCAGTAGTATTATTAAAATATTTGAAAATAGTTGAATATGGATATTTCAATTTTCAACATAAGCATTATTTCGGCCTTGTATACTCGAACTTTTATAACTTAAGCTTTTCAATTTCATACTGATTTTCACCACTTAAAATTGGAAAAATTTCAATTGTATCATCAGCATTGTTTTTGCCTTGTATATTCGAATTTTTATAACTGAAGCTTTCATTTTCATGCAGTAGCATCAATTGTCAGCAGAAACGTATCGAATCTTTGATCAATTTCTCTCTTTTAACAAATATTGCAACTATGCGACCTTAGCCTTTGATGGAATTTTCATTTTAACCTTGCAATTATAAGACTAAAATCAAGCATTTTCAGCTTATTACTTTGAATCATCGGTCCGTTTGCCGGCATATTGTCAGACTTAGAGCTATACAGGACCGAGTTTCTTTAAACTAGCTTAAGTGAAACTCCTCAGTTGAAGCGACCACTTCAACTCATTACTGTAGACCACTCTCTATATCAAATATGGGGCTCACTTGCCGTTTTATGCATCGATTCATGAGCAATTTTCACCAACAAGTATTCATTTATCGTACAACAATTAAAAGAACAATGCCAATTACTTAGTTTGTAATTTCCACAAACATATAAATGACTGTTCCTTTAACGAATAGCCTTTTATCCCAGGAGGCAATATTATTTGAGCAACTGTTCAATTGATGAACAGCAATCGAAAGAACAGTGCTGTATGCCTTATTTCTCTTACGACCTATGATTTTACAGTACACGCAGTGCAGCAGCAACTACATACACTACGCCACATGTACTGACCAGAATATAAATTTGGATCTGATGTGCACACATATTTATGCACATAAGCATGCTACTTAAATTTTATATGCACATATTTATCTGACTAAGTGTCTATTCTTCAAGCTGTGCGATCTTGAATTTGTTTCAAGCTACAATTGAACTTATATTAATTTGATACTCTGAACATTAACGATCGTTTCAAGCTTTATTTACATTGTTGCTATATCAATTTTAGACGTCATAAGATATTTCCAATTCATTTCTCTGAACTAGCAGTTATAACTGTATATTTTATTCATATGATTAAAATAAAAAATACCCAATTTATTGGTATTTTGTCAGTCCAACTAATTTCGTTTTTCTATAATACTTTGAGCTATTAGTTTTATCAGAATTTTCAAATTTCAAGCTTATAAAATTGCAAGTCAGGGTTTTGTGAATAATCTTCAAGCTACAAATGTACTGCAACACAATTCGGAACCACATACATGCTTATGTCATACATGGTATACTCGAAAATTTCGATGTGCCTCTGCAGGAGTGCATTAGGAGCGTCACTATCGCATCATCCAGCCATGTTCAAAATAACGTGCTTTCATACTTTGCTCACTCCATTGAATTTGAAGTAGTAGTACATTTTATTTGAATATCGAAATCGCATCTTGTTCATCGCCAACTACTTCGAACTTACAGTGATGCTGCATATGCGAATCAACTATGGTTTGCTGAGTTTTGCCTATGCAGTCAAACTAATACCGATGTGCGATCGAGCGAGCGTATCCGCATCATACAGGCTGTGTTTTTTACTCTCACATAAATCCAACATGGCATTGCGCCAGCTTGTGCCAGTGACTCGTTCGCTCTTCCGCATTATTGAGCGCTGCTTTGCAACCGCCGAAAAATGTCCTTAGTTGCGGGCGAACGTATTCAAGCTGGCGACGAAAACTCTTGTGTATATTTCAGAAATACGGAAATCTCTACTTCTCGATGTAGCTCGAATATTTGGCTACGGTTAGCCTTTCTCGATGCATGTGAACCGTACTTTTCTCGTTAACCAAAGAAAGGAACACACTTGCCTCTGGTCATGAGATCACCTTTTCCAATTCGCTATGCAAATTTTTTTCAGCGTTGAGAAGGAATAATCAAGCTATGTAATTTGTTGGCCGCGTATCACTGTTCCAACATAAATACTCAATGGTCAAATTCCAAGAATTACCTAACCTGTTGAGAAAATGAGGTCACTTGAGAACATGCATGGTAGGTTGAAACAACTGACATACCGGGTTTAAGCATAATAAATAATTTTTTTAAACACTGAAACTGTATAACTCAATCTTATTACAGAAGCGATCAAGCTTGTTAATCAGAAATTAACAAAAACTCGGACGCATGTTTATCGCTATATCGAGCAAGAGAGATCTAGCTCATTTATTTCCGACATATATATATAAAATTATGAATACAATTTTCAACTAAATCATCACTATTAATATCGGAAAAAACATTCTGAAAAATTCGTTGGACAATAGATTAGTATCAAAGGGTAGTCTGGCTAACGCCCGACGGTGGCGTACGTACTAAAGTACCTTATACTTGCCATCGTGGCGCTACCGTGCCCCTTGACTACATTAGTATTATTGTATATTGATTCTTCAATATAATCGCCTTTCAGAGATAAAAATAACCATTAATTCGAAAGACTGCACATTGAAGTCCTTACAACTTCTTCCTGCGAAAAGCTATCGGTGTAGTATATGAATTAATTTTTATTCTACATATTATTTTCGTATTTAAATGCTCATTTATTTTTCTATTTCAATACGATTGGTTTTTTATAAACGAAACTTGCCAACTTATTTATTGATATCACAACTTTCCTTTCTGAAAATTATAATTGAAATTTTCTTAAAATCAAAGGTAGTGAAGTGATACTAAAAAAATGGTTGTCAGTTCAATGACCCTTAATACGAAGCTGTTTACGTACAATCATATTTTATTGAAGAGAGTTTTAGAGTTTCGAGGTTGCCGAGTATAAGCATATAAAGTCTTGTCAAGCGATTAAAAGGGCAATGGAGAGTTTGAAAACCTTTGGATGTTAGAATAAACACTTAGATTTTTGGCTACATAAGGATTGTGGAGAGTTTCAAAATTATTTTATAATTTAAATGAAGAAACAACCTTTTCATAGAAATGCAATGCATTTAACAAATAAGTTATAGTTAATATCTGTTAAATATATTATAAATTTGTAGCTGTTAAGGTAGGATGTAATTAAAGCGTTTCAGCTGCTAACGTAGAATTTGTTTATGAACAGTAATATATGCACTAGAATGGCCTATCCAGGCATGGCAAAAAATTTCATTCCGTTATGATCTGTTTAATGTATATAGATAGTACTCTCAACATTTTCATTAATAACCCTCTAACACGGAACGGTCAGGAACAGCGGAATCATGAGATATTCCGGGATAGGATAGGATGAAATGGAATATGATTTGCACAATATTGTTTAATTTTCATTTACACCGTGCACTTCAAGTGAGTCACTTAGTCCGTTTCTATCGGCTGCTTTTTACGTAACGTCTGCTAAGTTTGTTTATTCTTCTTACAAGGCCACCAAATTAAATCGTTCGGTCTTTTAATTATGCGACAAATAAGGACATCATTGGATAGATTTTTTTGAATTATGGTTGCAGTTTGCCATTTTTACTTCTATCTATTCATCAAAAATGCCAATTACATTGAGCCAAATAAGTTTTTTTATATTTATTTTATTATGTTTTATTCTAAAAAATATGATACTTTGTGTAAGTTTTACTTTAAGTTTTCAGATATGGTCAACGGCTCGGATTTGGTTTTTGTAGATAACATAAGGGTGCCCAAACCCTATGAATGACCCGTAATTAACCATACGATAGAAAAGTGCTAAAATAAAATAATGCCCTTCAGCACATGCTAGTTAGGTTACCTCTATTGATTTTCGTTCCAACTGTTCTTTTCAATACTTTGATATTTCGATTTCAAACTTTGCATATTGATAGATGATGCCGAGATGCAGGGCAACTATCTCTTGAATATGCGTAATTCATTATATTTGTTTAATTCAAGCACGTTTCTATCGAACAGTTAGTGACGCGACGTTAACGGGTTTCGGCCCCTCTTAATGATAATCCAGTTCCAATTTTGACCCACTAAATGAACAAAACTATAATAATTATTATCTTATTAAGTATATATAAAGCTTTGATTAAGAGTACTCTACAATTATACTTTCGCATGTATACAAATTTTTCCACTCAGCTATTGGTTTTGAAGTAACATAATATTAACTTATTATAAGTACACAAATCTTTTATTAAGCGAATTCTCCTATTATACTTTTATCTATGTAACTTGAACGTTGTCATGGAGTCCCTGTGACTAATTTATTTAATGAAAAATTAATCCTTTTCAATTTTCAGAAGACGCAAAGTAAAGCAGCTACCAGAATATGGATGAGCGTCCTTTTTTTAAGGGAAGTACAACTTCTGCTATCTAAAAGGTAAAGAGGACGTATGAGTTATCTAGCCCATCGATCAAAATGGTACCATGAGAAATTTTAAGTTGATTCCATTGACCAGTTTTTAAATATTAATATTTAAAATTTTCAAAATTAGAATATTCAAAACTGGTCGATGGTATCAACTTAAAATTTCTCATGGTATCCTTTTGACTAGTGAGCTTGACAACTCATGTATTCATTTTACCTTTTAGATGGCAGAAGATACACTTCCCTTAAGAAAAGGCTCGCTCATGCATATTCTAGAAACTGATTGTACTTCGTACTCTCTGGATATTGAAAAGAACTAATTTTTCATTAAGTAAATTAGTCACAGAGATTCCATAACAAGATTCAGGTTTTTTCCGTGGACCAACTTAGAGGTTTTAAATTTTGAAGGCTTGAATTTTTTCTTATTGCAAAAGTGGTCCAACGAATAAACCTGAAAATTGTGATGGAATCCCTGTGATTAATTGAACCGATCACATTACCTTACTAATTAAGTATCAAACCTAGTGGCGTAGATAGCAGGAACACTTGCGATTGTAATTTTTTGTAATTGTTTTTGTGATTTTGTAACTTTATAATATGTAACCATAATAAATGTTACGACTGAAACAGTTTTTAAACAAAAAGTTTTATTACACTTCATGAAAGTTGTCAAAGTTGAGAAATTTAGTAACCCATTATTAAATGGATACATTTTTTTTGTTTTTTATTATAGCCTACCGAAGTGCTCTTTATGAATCTTATACGGCTCTTCCCACTGCCTGATACCATACAATGGTACTGGCCAGTGAGGTTCTCTATAGTCGGGATGCATGCGCACCATATCGGAATGTAGACCGCATGCATCTCAACTGGACCTACAGTTTAGCTACACAATGCATCTATAGATTCCGTACAGTGGGATCTGAAGCACTGACATATATTATAAGACACTTAAGTGTGTACATACAGGTGTATGTAAACATAGAGGTGTTCCAATTACAAAAAAGCCGAGAGCCGGGGTAGATCCCAGAACTTCTGGATCACGAGTCCGACACTCTGCCTACTGAGCCGTCTCCGCTCATAAATGGATACATTTAATAGATGGAATCAAAATAAAAAACGTACGCTCACTCTAAACCAGTTGTTTTTCTGAACTTAATAATAAATTTTTCTCGAATAAAAATACTTTTTTAACTTTACTTGTATGTCACAGGAATCCCTTTCCTATATAACCTGACAACTGTGTGTACCTACCGCAATGGAAATAGAAAATATCTGAAAAATAAATAAAAACATTTGAACAAAGACATGTTTATTTATTTTGTACTGATATTTATCGAAATAAAACTAAATACTTATTTAATTATATACTATTTATCATGTTGATCATTATGTACGGAATTGACTTAATTATTTCACACTGTTTTAAACTATTAAAATTATGTCATCTTTCAGACTATTTTATAATAATATGTTAAATTACTAATTAAAATATCTACGTTGATTATTGTAAATATAAACAATGTTTCAACGTGAAACATCGTCTGCATCTGTGCAGCATATATAAGTATATATGTATATTGATGCATGATGTCTATATATATTATTACGGAAATACGTAGAGCTGACGTAACCGGATGAATTGTTCAGTTTTTATTTTTCTCTCTTGATGAGAATTGAGGAGCCCGAAATTTCACTTTACAATATCTATTGATGAAGCAATTTCAGAAAATGTGACCCTGATGTGATTTTGTTAGTTTTGTCGTAAGATTTCGTTTGAGTAATCCCCTGTGACAAACAAAGCTGTCAAAGTGAAGAAAACCATAAGTCAAGTTTCGAACAATGCCTATGAGATGTATAATAGGGTCTGGCTAGCGTCCAACGCCGGCGTACGTACTCGACGTATCTGATACTTGCCATCTGGCGCTACCGCGCCCGTTGATTCTTCTACCAATAATTGATAATTTCATGATTTGTTTGAGAATTAAATCAATTAATTATTAATTATTCCATTATAATTGTTAATTAACCGTTTAGTCATTGACAAGCATTTATAGTTCTAAGGTGTCAGCATTAATATTTTTTTCTACAAGTTTTGTGATAAAGAAAATAATAATATTCTTTAATCCATAGGGAAAATAATGTCTACTATCCATAGAAAATACTGATGTATATCTAGGAGCGTTTAATATGCTTGTAGCAGTTTTTGTGAATTAAACATTACCAGGACATCTAATAAACTGACTGAAGCTACATGTGGAAGCACATGTATGTACCCTATACTCCATTGCCAAATGTCATTTGTAAAATTATAATGTACTTGACTTGACTACTTGGCTCTCGTGTCCGCGAGTTCGAGTCCCGTCGTCTACCTTTTTCTTTCACTCTCCTACACCCGTCCAAACATACATACGTTTCATACGTAACAGCAACTGGCATCCCTAGTGCGGGAGATCGCTGGTTTAGAACCCTGCTAAAAAAGATCTCCTGAGCGTAGAAACCACACAACAGATTCCTGCATTATCTTGCACACCGCGAGTCCGTTCCAAAAACGCTCCGACTCCCCCAATGCCTGAGAGATCCATCTGCGCGGAAAAAAATCAGACTTGCAATCCAGTGTCAGGCAGCACGTAAGCGGCCCAGTAAGACGAGTTCTGCAATCGGCGAGAAAAAATCGGAAGCCGAGGATGGCTTCACATTAAAACAGGGTGGTGTCACAAACGTAAAGCGCCTGCATAGATGCAACATGATGGGCTAAAGATTAAGAGGAGTCGCGCTTCGATGCATGAAATTGCACTTTTCTTTCACTCTCCTATACCCGTCCAAACATTCATACATTACATACGTAACAATAAATATATATATATCAGCGGTTACATATGCAATTTAAAAATTAAAACCTAGATGTTGTAGGCAGAAATAACTAAACCTTCATTTTTTTCTTCACGTTTGCCTCGGGAAGATCGATAAATTCTCCAACATCTGTATTATAATAACCACCGAGAGATAAATTTATATGTAGACATAGTGATCACTCACTTATCTATACATACTTCAACATTAAAAATTGAAAATTTCGAAGGTTTGCACGCTTGGATTCGAACCAAAAAAATCACGAAGATAGCTCTTTGCAGTGCAAAAGTATCTAAGCTACTGCCGAAAACGCATCCGGAAGCTCCTCCTGCTCAAATTTTACGTTCTACATTGAGAAATGTTCCTTCTGGCACATATATACACGTATGTATGGTTGATAATATCTTACTTTCTTAAGTTACGATGCTTTATTTCATAACTTGTAGGAGTTCCTGCTCGATTACCAGGCACTATCATTGACAAATTCAAATTTGTGGAATGTCTTTACTTTAACACATTGAGTTTAGTAATAACGTAAAATCACACATATAAAAGTTAATATTTTACGGAAATAAATTAATAACTCTTGAGAAAAAAACTTTTTGTCATAAAACTAGTCTATAAGAAGCGTCGTAGAACCAGTTTTTCCACAAGTTTAGTGTAATTAAAATATTTAAAATCCAGATTTTTCGAAAATTTCATATAAAACATACAGTTTTTTACGCATTGATGTTAAAAGATCTTTTATCTCTTGACAACTGCGTACAGGCGTGTATAAATTTTCATGTTACCTTTTTATTTGTAAAATTACATGGTCACTAAGTAAGAAAATGTACACAGACATTTCAATAGTTCTAAATACATTTAAATACGCAGTGAAACATAAAATATCGGCATAAAATGGAAAATAGAGTCTGATTCATAACCAATATTGCAATATTCGTAGAAGTAAAATTGTGAATTTATCGTCCGAAATGCAAAAACGAAAATCCGAGTTCACAGCAATATTCCCTATGTGTTATTTCAACGTTGAATAACATTAGTACAATATTCTTCAACTTTGCGAATCTTAGAACGCAACCTTGATACAATATTCCTACATTATTGAATACTATATGAGATTGCTCATGCAAATATCGCACGAATTCGCAAGGAGCTTAAACAACCTTATTCCACGTCCATGCCTCGTCACTGGATTGACGACGGATTCCCTATATTGGCAAGGTCGAACAGGTACCATAAGGCGCATTAAGATAAAGCCAGTAATTCGCAGTAGCAGCAGGCTCAATACTTTCTTATTCCTTTCTAAATGATATAGCTCGGGACGCGACAAGGTGGCTAGCCGCCGATACCGGAGCCGATGATTTTCTTGCGATTCGCTTTCGGAAAATTTGAATTTATCGCGGGAGCTGTTGGGGAAGAGAACGATTTACGGTGTCGCTTCCACGAACTAAGAATGTCAGCTTCTGGCTACTGTCAATGATGCTCAGCATTCATTATTTAATCTAAATAACATCGAAATACGTTAGGTTACCGTGGGGTTACCGTGGCGACCTTTTAATGAAAATGGTCAAAATTGCATACTCTACCCCCCCCCCTGCTCACAACGCCCACAGTAATTTAGGAAGCTGTAAATTTGAGGTTGACGATGGTGTCAAACAAAATATGCTCGCCTTGCAAGTCATCAGCATTTTTAAATATGTAATTTGACGATGAGATTTTTAACTGTGCTAGTTTTCGTGACGAGAATGTCAACTTTGCTACTTTTCGCGGTAAAAATCCTAATTGTGTTAGTATTCACGGCGAGAATCCCAATTGTGCTAATCTTCGCTGCGAAAATCCCAACTGTGTTAGTCTTCACGGCGAGAATCCAACTGTACTAGTTATTAACGCCAACAATGATTTGCGCTTGTCTTCGTGGCAAGAATAGCTAATGTGCTAGTCTTGCCAATTAGGAACTGAACTGAGTTAGTCTTCGTTAGAAGCGACGATACAAGCAAGACTCTTCGGGGTCCTAGAGGGCTCCCTAGGCGCGATGACTTGGAGAGATGGCCCTCGCTTAATCTGGTCCGAGAGTGCTCGAACGAGTTATACTCGTAAGAGCGGTGGTAATGGGCGAGATCACCGATTAGGACTGCAACTCCTTTGTAGGAGGCAAACGGTGCGCTCGCTTGCCGTTGATGGATTGCTGATGAAGCACGGAGACTCTGAGCGGCCTTCGGAGTCGGCGGGTAGGGCGCTTGAAAAGTGATTTCAAAGCTGCTGTTAGAGAGCGGGTTAATTCGGTGGCAGCTTGCTGCTCATTGAAATGAGAGGAGAATTGCAGGAGACGATGCAGACATCTGACTGAAATGAGCGAGAAGTTCCCGCGATATAGTCACATCCGACTGAATGGATGAAAATTTCCTTCGGTGCAGTCACATGCGACTGAATGGATGAGAAGTGCCCTCGATGCAGTCATATCCAACACAGAGCTTCTTCGTTGCTTGCGGAGTAGACACTGCACAGACTTCCACTATATCGACTCTCGGACTTCTCCTCAACCTACCCATTGAAAAGAGGATACTTCCGTAGGAGTTTGCGTTCGAAAAGAGTGTTCCCGTAGGAACTTGTCTTTGGGTCGATCCTCAATGGGTTCGGTCACTAAAAAATTCCGTAAGCAAGAGTAAGCAAAGTTGGTTGCCGCTTTAGCTGCTTGTATGGCTGACTGAGACCGGCATACGGAAAGCTTGAGGTAGAGGTAGCGGAGATACCATCTCCGTCTTCACGATATTCACCCGACTGGGTTTCCTAGATGCAGTCGGCTTCCTCTCATCAGTAAGATGAGGCCGATCGTCTTGGGCGGCGGTCGCTGACTTTAACTCTTCCTTGGTGACAGTCCCTTGGCTGAAATGGGCGTCAATTCCGTCTGGGTCGCGCAGAAGCGGATCTGTAGATCTGCTTGCGTATTACAGTTCTGAAGTGGCGGCGTCTCCGTTTTCGTCGCTTTAAACCATCGATTCATGTATCGGAAAGCCTCGCTCCGAAGTTGCCCAGCTAGTACAGAGTTGAGATACACTACCTATGTGTTGAGCTTCCGAATCTCGCCCTTTCTTCGCGGTATAAACCAAAGGAGAGCTTAGCGCTGAAACATACTAATGGCTTCGTAAGGTATCGATGAGTTTACCGAGCGAAGAATGACTAACCGTCAGTCATCCTCTGAAGGGAACTGAACTAACCTGTGTGCTAATCAGTTGGCCGAAAGGATGCCCGAGTCCCGGTGCGGCTTGGCCTTATATCCATTCCAGTGCGCTACTTCGCTGATAGACTCACGGAACTAAGGGGTTGGCTGCCTAGCAGCAGCGCGCGAAACTGCCAGGCCAGCTAGGCTGTTGCGCTGCGGGGACTCCCAGTTGCACATGTGTATACATGACGAGAGAATCAATAAGTAAAATGTTACAATTATTATAGTTTCTCCGCTCCCTCGGCTATGGCTTACAAATTACAATTATTTGGCGCTCTTCGGAACACACGCCCAGTGCGAATATCATTCCGGTTCGTTTAACTAGTGGAGTTGCCAGCAACTTCCATCCGCTACATTTTGATCACATACATATCCATGCAGAAGCGCAGCCTGTTCCGTCGCTGCGCAAGTCATCGGCGCACACTCTCGTTGAGTCGACTTCCTACTAGCGAGGTCAATATTGCGATCACTAGGGTCCGGCATCTAGCTATGCTAGATGCTTGGAAGTCAGCGCCGCTTGTCTCTCTTCCGTTGGCAGTCTCTGCTCTTGTTTCCAGCATTGTTAAGTCCACGTCTGATAGAGCTGATGCTACGACTTCGGCTACGTATGCGATTTTCATCCTGCAATCATCCGAGATTTGAGTTTTTCTTTCTGACCATATTAGTTTCAGGTGCCTGCAGGGGAGTGTCTGTTTACGGTGGGTAAAATCACGTGACGAAACATTGGCTATTAAGTCAACAGAAATTGGCGTTAAATATAATATAATATACGTAATGTACGTAAAAAATTATATAGCTTAGGTAAATCAAAACATCATGTCAATCTTGTTACCAGAGATGGGTTGGTAAAGATGGCTGTATGGATCGATGAGAAATTGGAGGGTTGAATTACATGAGTGAACACACGTTTCATGTTTCTGAAATCTTAATTTAAAAACTAATTCAGACAAAATTTTAGCTAAATAAAAATAAAATATTTATAAACCAAATTCATAAATTAGCATATTTAAAAATATAATTTATTAAATAGTAAGAATATTTAAAATATACCGAGCGAATTTGTTGTTGTCTGCTAGTATAAATACTAATTGCCTTGAATCAAACAAGCCCTTGTTTATTTACAGTTGTTAAATATTCTATCCAAACTTAATTAAATTTTTCGGATTCTATGATAATGTAAATGGCTTTATTGTTGATTCTTATATATCTAAATATTCTTAGAGCATTAAAATTTATATCGAATATATATTTAAATATTGTTTCAGGTTGTCGCATGTTACAGGACTGTAAATAATGGATAATTAAAAAAGTTCTGAACAAACCTTTACGTCATTTTTAAATTATTAACTTTTTTCATTAAAAATTCATTTTGTTGTTTGTCTCAAGCTTCGGTCGCTTCAAATAAGTAGCAGAAATATTTGAGATTCCAACAATTTTATCATTATCATTTACAAACATGGGTTGCGCAATGTCAGCTGAAGAACGAGCAGCCTTGGCTAGAAGTAAGCAAATTGAAAAAAATTTAAAAGAAGATGGAATTCAAGCAGCGAAAGATATCAAATTACTATTGCTTGGTAAGTATAAAATAAAGAATTATTTTATAGAAAATGTAACCTAAACTCGCTTTTAAGGGGATTGGATATCTCACGGCTTACGGCAAAAAGAAAGAGACTTCCTTTTCTCCATAAGCATGACTCCTCGTATTGCGTAGCCCCGTTCACAGCTGACAAATAAAGATTTTTACTTACGTTTTCGTTCAATACTCGGAAATGGCATTGCCAATCATTCTATAATTTTGTATATATTTTTATACATTATGACGGTAAGTGTAACTCTGGCAGGCACCTGCGACAGAGCGAGAAAGAGCGAACTATCATGCTCATGATCGTACGTATGCCTGCAGGAGGATAGCGTAATAATCAAAAACAACTGACAGTCGAATCGCGAGCCAACGATCACCGTGATTTCACAGCTGAGCTGAGCTGGCTGCGCGAGAGCATGCAAGAAGAGGGGGCGCCCCAGCGCCACGCCGCCGTGAGAGATGCGCAGAGCTGATAGAAACTGGGAATTGCCTATAAAGGTGATAGATTGAGGTTAAGTATGGAGGGTAAGATCATAGGTTGAAATTATGTGTAAAGGGTAGCGGTCAGGATTGTAGTCATAAGTGGACAGTGTGGATACCAGGTGGAATGTAATCGTCATGATTGGAGTCATAACTAGAAGGTGTAGATGATAGGATCTAAAGGAGGACATGATTGGAAGAAATTGATGGATCGTGGAGGTACTTGGTAGACGGTGAACTTCATGGTCGGAGATTATAGATGGCTGATTATAGATATGAGTGGAGATGCTAGGTGGTGGGTGGTCAGTCATGACTGGAGGTGATAGGGGGCAGCTGGAGGACAAAAATGAAGGCGAAAGACGGAGGATCGACATAATAGCTGGATTGTGAAGGTCATAAAGGCTGGAATTTATGGGTGGTAATAGGTTGAAATTATGTGCGCAAGGTGAAGATCATGATTGGAAGCAATAGGTGGACGGTGCAGGTAATAGATTCAAGGTTGGAGGTGATAAATGGAGCCTGTAGGTGATCGGTGGAGAACACCAGTAGGAATTTATCGGCATAGTCGAAGGTCATAGGCAGAAAGTGGAGGTATGATTGGAGGCGATAGGTGGAGGGTAAAGGTGCTAAATAAGCAGCGGACTTCATGGATAAAAGCTGATAGGTGAAGGTGACAGGAGGATTATGAAGGTAATGGTTGGAGGTATTATATGGAATTTAAGGATGAAGGTAATAGGTTGTGAGTATGCGTGAAAGGTGGAGATCAGGATTGGAGTCATAAGTGGAAGTTGTGGTTGGAAGGTGGTGGATATGATTGAAAGTAATAGATGGACATCGGAGGTGATAGGTGCAAAATTAAGGAATCAAGATTGGTGGTTATAAGTAAAGAGTGTAGTTAGCAGGTGGAGGATTAACGAGTCATGATTGATAGTGATATAGAGGGGTATAGGTAATAGGTGGACGTAGTAGGTGGGTCGTGGAAGTTATGACTGGAGATGATAGAGAAGGGTGAAAGTTACAAGTATAGACCTAGGTGGATATTGGAGGTCATGATTGAACGTGATAAGTGGAGTTTGAAGCTAAGTAGACGGTGCACTTCGTAGTTGGAGTTGTTCGGGAAGATAATAGGTAGTTGATGAAGATCTACCTATTATCTTCCCGATTGGAAAAGGTAGAGGTTGGAGATCATGTGTGAAGTTAATAGTTAGATGTCGTGTGTGAAGGTTGGTAATCGTGATTTGGAGTCAAAAGTGGAGGGTACAGATGATAGGTGCAGATGACAGGTGGATATAATTCAGGTATTAAATTTAATAGAAATTAAATTAGGGCATTAAATAGGTGATGGTAGATGTCATGATGGGAGGTAATAGAGGGAAGCTGGAGATCACAGGTAGAGGTGATAGGTAGAGGATGGATGGAGCTTATGAGTGGAGGTGTCAGACGGATGGTTTAGGTTACATCCTGTATCTCCCTCCCCCCCTCCCTCCCTCCTTCCTCTCTCTCTCTCTCTCTCTCTCTCTCTCTATCGAAGGTTTATTCACGTTATTTCAGAAAGTTTCCTTTCGAAAGATTTACTTCCTACAGGTAATGCAAGTGTGTCTTCCTAAGGCTGGACGGCGAAGTTGTGATGGATTATCGCTGTCCTATTTTAAAGATGTGCTACCATTGATTGCGCCGTTCTTTTGCAATCTGTTCAATCTTTCAATTATCATCTCCATTATGTCTCCATCGATTTGGAAGAGGTCTATTGTGCCGCATAATAAGACAGAATGTTCAGCCTCGCCACGTGAAACGGGCCTTGTAGCAAACATACTCCATATGGCTAAAGTCTTTGATAGCTTGATGATAAAGCAGATGGTTGAGTATCTGGAGAGTATCTCTTATATTCCCTTACCAGTCTGGGTTTAAAAGCAATTTTAGCACCCAGTCAGGATTGTTAAAAATAACCGATTATGTGAAGAGGGCTGCAAATAAGGAATTAGTAACAGTTTTATTAATCTTTGACTTTCATCGTACTTTCGACTCCATCAAGCATGTTACCTTACTGAGAAACTTAAAAGAGGCTGGATTTAGGCCGCGAGCAAGCTGTAATTGGCCCTGATGGCATGCTCGCTGAGTTTTTGTCCAGTACATCAGGAGTCCCCCAAGGCTCGTCACTTGAGCCAGTTATTTTTAATCTAAATTAATAGTATTCTCACAGCGCTTCGGCTCTGTAAATCTTCTTGAAAAATCCATCACAACTAAATTCAGTGACGAAGCAAGTAGAATTCTGGAAAGGTCCCGTGATGATGGACTCTGCTTGCATATCTCCAAAACGAAAGCCATTATTTCTTGGTACCAACCAACACCATATGCACCTTGATGTATCCGTGGTAAGCCCGATTTTGGTTGGTACAACCTTTGCAGTTTGAAGGGATTGTCAAGAACCTAGGAGTAACACTGCACAAAACCTTATCATGAAATAAAACAAACGATAGTCATACCGTATATAGATTATGCCTGGCTAGTTTATATGGATCAACCGAATTCTTTAGCTTTAAGATTAGAAAGATTATTTAATGTGGCATTACGCTACATATTCTTTCTACGTAAGGATTCAGAATTAGCACCGTACTACCGAAAAATATGTTGGCTTTCCTTGGAAAATCATCGGAAGTATTCTCTAGGAGTCGCACTATATAATTTATTTGTCTTCAAGCAATCGGACTACCTTCATGACACATTTACTGATCTCCTGAAAGGGGTTTGGCAGTCAACTCGTAATAAAAAATTATCAAAATTTGTAGTTCCGCGGGCGGATACTGAAATTTATCAGAATTCTTTTATTTATTTGAAATTACGGGTAAGCGACTGCGGGAATCGCTCCTTGTAAGAATTAGGCTAAGTGAATCGCTCTTATATTTTAACTTAAACTCTATGAATATTTGAAGTCAATGGCGCAAAATTATGAGTAAAATTATGTTTAAGAATAATTTAGACATAATTTGAAGTTATAATTTGTTAAAATAATTCGTAACTAGTCATTTTGAGCAATTTAATCGAATTTTTTTTTAATTTCATGATCTTGATTTAAAATAAAAGAAAAATTTATACACAAAAAATTTATGCCGCAAAGGGTTAATTGAGATCTATCTCACAGCACTAGAATCATGTGAATCTTAATCAATGTAACGACAGATCAGTTACATAAAAATTGCCTAAAAAGGAGGATTTTCTTGAAAATATAAATTCCTATTTTACTTAAGTCTGGATAACCTATATGCGCTAGTGCATACTTGATTGTTTATCGATTTTTGATTACTGATTTCTTATTTTTTATTCTTACAACATACGACAATGAGAAAAAAATTTCGGTGACGAAGATTCGAATCCGGGTCCTTACATCTTGCAGGCCAATGTCTTATCCTCGGTCTATCATCGCAGTTTGTAGAGTGATATATCGATCGGTTACACATACTATCTTACTGATCAGACATATTCTTCATTTTTGGAAATATCTTCTAATTCCATGAGCATATGTTTTTCGTAAAACAATTTCATTGTCTTGACGTTTTGCAGAGCACAGGTGCAGTTGCATGTTCCACTGTAATTGGTACAGATGGTAAGCATTTTCGGCCCACCGGTCGAGGGATAACCGAAATCGCAGATGTTGCTGGCGTAGAGATTAAAACACTGTCGCCATCTCTTGTACAGTTCTCCTCTGATAAAGATCTTGCTGGTTTCATGTAGAGCCTCTCGAAGAACGTGGACGATCTCGGTATAGAATATATTGCTCGATGACCAGGATAATCCATGATGATTGCTCTTCAGTTACCCGTCTCCTTCTTGAGTTCTCCCCCCACTTTTCCGCGAGTTTTTTTCTCAGGAATATAGATCTCTGAACAGTAGGCTGGTTCTCATTCGTGAGCGAGACAATGGCCAACGCCTCGAGAATAAAGTTGTTTCCAGGCTGCTAAAAGCCTTGCATATCCACGGCATACTCCATCTTACACGAGCTACGTCACGTTTCCGCTGACCGGACAATGCTGAACGATGGGATCGTCCAAGATGAGACAGTAGGCTATCGTGTTATCCGGAAAGTCGACACGTGACTCGAACTCCAGTCGAACTTCCACCGGTGTACTCTTCAATGTCTCACTTTGCTTCATGCAGTTTATCACAAAGAGCGGAATATACGTGATGAAATCCATCCTCGTGAACATTGGCTTGGGATATTTATCATTGTAGACGTTCTAGAAATTTTTGTACATATTGCAGAGTATAGAAAACTGATTTCGCGCTAAATTCAGATTCAAATTTTCACAGGGGTAGTACTGGGAGTTGAGAAAGTTGAAAGCTGTACGGGATACTTGTACAGCTCCCAGCTGCGAAAACTCATATAGATCAATCTGTTCTTCTCCACGGCATTGAGGAGACGAATTTTGTAGACGACACTATCATGTTAGTATTGTAACTAATAGAGCTATGACTGTGACATCAGTCGTGTAGCGAGGCCTCTCTCTCTCTCTCTCTCACTTGGTGGCTGAAGCTTACTTCCTCTCCGGCGGCTATGTTTACCGCGTATCCATAACGGTAGATGAACGCGGAGATTTTATATTAAAATTTAAGATGTGTGAGTTGTCCCCTCTCTGAATATTTGTAAGGGAAGACAGTTTGGTTAGAAGCGGATTGATTACAGCACAGAGAAAAATTATTTTACTCTTAATATTATTGTTTTTCGAGTCGAGTCAGTGGACTAAGTTGGCTTCCCATTTTTTAGATAATTGTTTTTTTAAAAAATTCCAGTGAATTTAATAATTAATTTTAATTTAATTTTATCAGTTTTAATCTTGATGACAGGAGACTTTTGTTTTAGCTGCTTCTATAAGAAGTCTTAATTGCTAATATTAGGTAAAAATTTTTTATTTGGTATGTGGTAATTTTTCTGCACTTTGTAATTGTTATTTACTTAAATTGTAGCCCCGAAGAGGAGCTAAACTGTCCCGAAACGTTAGCAGAATAATTAATAATTGCTCGAAGAGATGATTAGAATTAATTATTAATAGTATCTTATGCATCGAGCGTTAATATTAAATTGATAAGAATTTTGTAGACGTTCGAAGCGACTACATAGGTCATGAGCCACTCGATTTTCATCAATCCAATCTTGAAATTTTCGTAGATAGCTTCTCGTAGAGAAGAATGTTGATATCGAAATATCCATAAGCATTGGTCAATTAATATTTGTGTGAGAAAACTCTATCGAGCTCTCCAAGGCAGTTTGTAGGGAAAAATGATTACACAATTTTTGCCGTTTTCGACGTTTCGGTGAACATTGTTACCCTCATCAGGAAACTGTCAAATTTATTCAAAAGTCATTTAATATAAGTTTTTAAAAGTTATTACATATATCGAATAATTTAATCCTTCCCCAACGGTTTACGGGCAGGGAAGGTGACAACGAGCCCGGCTGCTATTATTCCGGCTTAGTCGACTGTTTCGGCATTATGGAAGTAATAAACGATCCTCGCTTTTATATGCCTTCGAGAATAGCACACTTTAAAAAGTTTTGTTTACATATAGTCGATCAGTCTCTCGCATTCGCATGTGTACATCTTATGTCCCTCTATCCTTAGTTTTATTTTTTAAACGATATAATAAGTGTGTGTACACGTTACTGAGTTTTTGTGTGTCCTCTCTCTTTATTTATACTCTTTTCCTGCACGTGAATATGTAGCATTTCAGAAATCAGTGGTTTATTTAAATTACTTTCTCTGTCCGATTTTTGATGAACAATAAATTCGACTAGACAGTGTCAACAGCGTAACAATAGTGCAAATCATCGAAACATCCTTTCTTTGCTTAACGTAAACGGTTTCTATGAATGTACACAGAATTCATTGAAACATAACTATATTAACACCGTTCCAAAAATTCATAGTCATATGAGTAACATCATTGTAACAGGCAAAGACAAGAGAGACAAAAAGCTTGAAAAAAATGTCGTATACAAGCTTGAATGTAATGATTGCACTGATACTTATGTTGGCCAAACGAAGAGGAGTGTGTGTGCACGTATTGAGGAACATAAAAAATCGGATAATAATTTCATACACAATCATAGTAATAAACACAACCATACATTTAATTTCAATAAATTCCATATAACGGACAGAGAAAATAATTTAAATAAACGACTGATTTCTGAAATGCTACACATTCACATGCAGGAAAATAGTACAAACAAAGAGAGAGGACACACAGAAACTCAGTAACGTGTACACACACTTATTATATTGTTTAGAAAATAAAACTAAGGATAGAGGGACATAAGATGTACACATGCGAATGCGAGAGACAGATCGACTATATGTTGTAACGTGGAATTTAACTCGCCCGCACGAGGATTCCAGTTAGTGTACAAAAATATTTCTTTTACGCGGCTTTCTTCTTTTTCTCCGGCTCGTGATGTTTCTGCAATGTTCAAATAGTGGGATAGTGGTGGCAATTAGGGTTGAACAAATATAAAATGCCAATAATTAAGATTAATAAAACACAGATATATTATCGGATTATATACACGATCAGTTGTTCAACAACAGAGTGAATTTATGTAAAGGCATGGGCACGCGGCCATATAACTAACTCCAGGATGGACTGTTGATGCTAGAGAAAGGGACCGCGAAAAATCCTCTACGAGTGACTCTACTTTAAATTGAACAAAACAGGAGAACTGCAATCCGCTGTAAATCGAGAAAGTTTCCTCTATGTTCGAAACCACGAAACCACCATCTAACTTCACTACATCTCCGCCATAAAAGTAATAATCATCAAATACATTTATCATACAATGTAACCAAATTCCTCTATAAATATAGTCGACTCAATTCCTCCAATATCCCTGTCCTTCAAAACGTAAACTCCACCAAGAGAAATAATCAGAGAGACGATCTAGCACTTCCCAAGCTTCTCCGAGGATTTCGACCACCAGAGACCAAAATGGCAACACGGGAAAAATAGAAATAGCTAATCGACTGCTGAAGAATCCGACTAATTGCTTAGAGCACCAGTGACGGAATGGCCGAGGCCGACGCTCCGCTTGAGGAAGGATGCCACGTTTTCCCACCCGGCCTCCTTCTTCACAGAAACGCGGTCTCGACCTCCAAAATTACACAATTGGTCCTTCTTCCTAGAAGAATCCCCTATTGGTTTATCGAGAACTACCACCAATCTATTTCTTTATCTATGAGTTTCCCCAGAGCCCTCTTTTCCAAATCCTAATTTAGTCATTGGCTTAGAACTCAATCATCATCCTCTATGTATTTCCTCAATATACAAATTCGCGCCCCCTCTATTGATATCGACCAA
The DNA here is from genome assembly GCA_018906965.1 of Philotrypesis tridentata. Classification (NCBI taxonomy): domain Eukaryota; kingdom Metazoa; phylum Arthropoda; class Insecta; order Hymenoptera; family Pteromalidae; genus Philotrypesis; species Philotrypesis tridentata. Next base: position 100,943 of record JACCIB010000255.1, read on the forward strand.
TCAATCAATCATATCGATATCCATCCGGTGGCTCCACCTATAGATAAACTGTAGGCCGCGCGGTATTAAAAAATCCTCTATCATCAACGATATAATCATAGGACAACATCTATCGAATCACGAACGTTCCCTAGCCCATACATTCCCCTATACGTCTCTATGACGTCCGCCAGTCAACGTAAAGTCAACTCTACCGCGACACGCTTCACTCATGCGTTCACAAACTCTCTGAGCGCTCCAAACGCCATCAACTTCGTGCCACTATATCCCTCTCTTTCTTACTCAAGCGCACGCTATCTCTCCCTCTCTCGCACACGCTCGACTCCCACTGTCGCTATACCTTCTCTCTCTCGCGCGCGCCAACTCTCTCTCTCTCTCTCTCTCTCACTCTCTATTGCGCGCGCCAACTCCCTCTCATGCATGTGACCGCGTGCGCTCGCCACTACCTCGCTTCCTGCCGTGCCCCCTCCCGAGCGCCGGCGCGCTGCGCAGGTGTGATTCGAGACATCACATCCTGCGCTCCGCACGCGGTCGGTCAGAGGCAACTCCTGCGTGCGCCACCGAGCGCTGGCTCCGCTCCAGGAGCTGTCAACTCGCCGAGAGTGAGTCAGCTAGCCGTGCAATAATGTTCCCGACGCAGCGATAATTATTGCTACGTCGCAATAAACAAAACTTTTCTAAAGTCTGTGATTCTCGAAGGCATATAAAAGCGAGTATCGTTTATTACTTCCGTATTGCCGAAACAGTAGTCGACTAAGCCGGAATAATAACAGCCGTGCTTGTTGTCACTTTCCGCGCCCGCGAACGGTTGGGGAAGGATTAAATTATTCGATATATGTGCGCCGATTCTTGTAAGTTTGTTCGTATTGTCTTATTTTTCTAATAATTTTTAAAAACTTGTATTTAATGACTTTTGAATAAATTTGACAGAAACGTCGAAAACGGGAAAAATTGTGTAATCATTTTTCCCTACAAACTGCCTCCGAGAGATTGCTAGAGTCTTCTCACACAACTGTCAAAGAATACCAAGCGATAAATTCATGATAGATAGTGTATACACTAATCTATATACAAATTATTGGTCAATTAAGTCGCCGTCTCTTGAATACCGCGAGGCTAGCCAGCATTTTCGAGCATCAAACTCTGGCTGGAATTGAAGGAAAGCCAGCCTTTTATGAGTGTGCAGAGACCTACGTTCTTGAAAATGCCAAACTCCACAGCATCCATCCCGAATCATATGTCCTCGAACGTGTGAGAACTGTTGAGAAATGTTGACAATATTAGAGACCATCGTCACATCTGAGGTAGGCTTTCGTCAGCCGATCATAGATAGGCAGCGAACTGCATATATAGATTATAAAGTGAAATTTTCCCGCCCGCTCGAGAAACTCCAGTTATTTTACAAAGTATTTCTATGTGCGCGGCTGACTCCTCGACTCGAGGAAGGGATGGTGTAAGAGGAAACGGGAAGGTGATAGAAATTAGTATAGATTATTACAATTGGTTTGGAGGATTTGTGGAGGAGATAGTGATCATTCGTGATAGATTTTCTTGTTTTCAAGAGGACTTGGCAGTTTTCCTTTTATTTAATTCTTTCGGGTTTTAAACATAGAGGAACTTTCGCGGTCTTTTTAATTAGCGGATTCAGAAACATACTACTGAAGATAATTATATGGTCACTGACCCATTACATGTACTTAAAACGCCATTTCCGACGCCAAGCGTCAGATGTAAATTTCAAAGTTTTTCCGCATTTCCATTCCATTCTATGGTAGCAATTTTGGGATTTTGGTTTATGTTGGTATTATAGATATTGTTGTGGACATATTTGGAAGTTTTTATGAGGATACTCTTTGTGCACGCACGCGCGCACGCACACACACACGCCAGTTATTTAAGGATATTGATAATTATTTATGAATGTTATTATTATTTAATATGGTTATTATTTAATATTATTTTTATGTTTAGAAGAATATGGTTTTATATAGGAAAAGAGTTGTGGAATTTTTTTTTAAGACATAACTCGTGAAGTGGAATTATTTTTTATTCCAGAATGATTTATTATAGTGTGGTGGAATTTTTCTAGCAGGAAGATTACTATTTAGCAGTGGTTTTTTGTTTCCCACACGGGGTGATTTGGAAAATTTCATGAATTTTTTTTTCTTCGCATCTATGATTTTTTCAGTTAGATAATATTTTGATTTTCCCATTTTGTTTAGTGTGTGAGTGTAGGTAGGGCAGGTTTTCTTTTTGGGTGGTTGTTTTATTTTGGCGGCAATTTTTAAAAAATTCAAGATGTTGACAATCCAGGCGCAATATGGAGATGATATGAGGAAATTGTTGCAGAGGCAAAACTTCGTGTGAAATTGCGGGAAATAGTAACTCGACCTAAAGAGAACATTATAGAGGAACTGGAGGGAAGATGATTTAGTACTTTGGGAACTGCAAGAGATTTGGAGCTAATTTGCTGGTTGACGATTTTGATAATGTGCCGTGGTATAAGGACATAGATAAAAATAGAAATTTATCACCGAATGAGCAATTAGTAAAACCTATTTTGGAGATAGCGGCAGTGGATCAGCAGGATCCAGAAATGGCGATAGTGGTTTCATCAGTGGAAGATACGACACCGACAACAAGTACAATTACAGTGACTTGTGGAGCACAAGGCACAACGGTGTTCGTCATATGGAATAAGAAACACAAATACTGTCCTTTCCATACTGTATATGGTAGATAGAGGTTGTGGGTACCCTATTGAAAATAGTAACGTCATTTCATAACGTCATTTCATAACGTTACATAACGTTATGGGTGATGCTACAATTTCGGACCTTTTATGACGTTATTTTGTGACATCATTTAACCTAAATTAACGTTATTTACATTAGAGGAAATGATCGATATTTATTTAAATATTAGAAACTGCAATCGTTAGAATATTGTTATTGTAATATTTGCGCTTGTCGCTGTAAGCAGTAATTAGGAAATTAAAGAAAAAAAGGATAAAAAAAGTCCCCCGAAAGAGGATCGAACTTTACCACTGAGCCACGAACACTTGTTATTACTGATACTTAAATTTTTGCTCTTATATCTCATTTTCCGCAATTTTAGAACTTTATATTAATTTTAAAGAATTTTTTCGATGATTGACACATACACGTAAATATGTACATTATTTTTAGTAATACATTTCAAATGATGGCTTTCTTATAATCTGGAAAATGACGTCATTTTTGTATAATACTTATTTGTCAGAGTCAAGTTTGTTAGAATAATAAATATCGTAATTTTTTCAAACAGAATTTTTTGTCGATGATTGACTCATACGTGTCAATACATAAATCATTTTTGATAATATACTTTAAGTTCAAAATTGTTTTTTTCGGTTTATCCTCTATAGCTTTTTTATTATTAACTTTACGTGAAAAAGTTGAGGATAATAATTGTTTAGAATTGAATTTCCTATAAGGCACAAATGTTCCTAATTGCAAAATTGACTTTCTTCATCACTAAATTATTTACAACCAAAAACATTTTTGTAAATTTTCGTATTGTAATCGTTTATATAAAAAATTACTTTTTTCGGTGAGACTTCCGATCAAACATGTCTTTGTAGTTCATACAATATAAAATTTCCAGTCCGACCTCGTTATCTCAAAATGTCGACTTATTGCAAAATTATTATTCTGTAATTGTTTAATGAATCTGTCGATCTCTCCGAAGCAAAGTGTGTAGGAAAAAGGTGAAAAATAAATCTACACCATTTTTTCCTTATTCAACGTTTCGGTGAACATTGTCACCCTCTTCAGGAAACTGTCAATTTTATTTATTATTGTAAATGAGCTCATAAATTTTAAATATTGACAAAATGAACAAAAATGTTTTCCTTACAAGTAGAGGCACATAACGACGAATACTAGATGTTATTCTTCCACAGCCAGTGTTAGACGGGGGAAGGAGAAGCGCATATTGCCAGAAACAGTCAATGTTGTTGTTCCGGCTCCTTCAGCTATTGTCTCAATATTGAGAACATAATAGGTGTATCCGGCGCTTTTATATCAGCGAGGAGTCTCGCAACTTTTTGACGGGTGTGTTTATGTATGACGTCACAATTTTCGTTCGCTCGCACATGTATACATCAAAATTGTCCCCAATCCGATTTATTTTTCAAACGGTATATTAACTATGTGTACATGTTATTGAGTTTTTGCGTGTCTTCCATTTTATTTATGTCATTATCTTGCATTTGAATGTGTAACATTTCAGATACAAGTCTTTTATTGAGATTACACTCTTTATCTTTTATTTTTATTTATCAAAGTTGAAATTATGGTTAAATTTACTATGGTGCTCACTAATAACATTGTTTTTTGATTTTTTGTGTTCCTCAATACGTGTACACACACTTCTCTTCGTTTGTCCTACGTACGTGGCTGTACAGTCATTGCAACGCAACTTATACACAACATTCTTCTCAGACTGTTTTTCTTTTTTATCTTTCCCTTTAACTATGATAGTGCACATACGATTGTGTATTTTTGGAACAGTTGTGATATTATTTTGTTTTAAAAAATGTTGCATTTCTTCATAAAACCCTTTAACATAAGGTATCGCAGCAATGTTTCTGAAGTTTTTGTCTATATTGTAACGTTGATTTTGTGCATTCGATTTTATTTTGTCAATACGTTTTTTTATGTATCTATTAGTAAAGTCAACAGGATAATTATTTTCTGCTAATAATTTTCTTACAATATTTATGTTTTTCTTATGAAAACACACGTCTGATAATTTAATAGCTTTGTCAATAAGATTGTATACCATGGCAAATTTTTTGGAGTTCAGGATGTTACGAATAATAATTTAAAAATCTGCTAGAAAACGTGGGTTTTGTGTACCAATCGGTTCTTATTTTTCCTGTATTTTTTACTAACAGAACGTCTAGGAAACTTATCGAGTTGTTTTTTTCAATTTCATGTGTAAATTGTAACCGGCTATTGTATGTGTTTTTTTACCGTTACGTAGACGACATTATTACATGTATTCCAAGGAAAATAATGAATGAAGCACTTGATATTTTCAATTCGTAAACCTGGTAAACAGATCCTGGAATACTATAAGATATTTATTTTGACTCTTGCTCAGAGGAAACTCCATTAAATTTGCCGCCACCACCGCCTATGGACGTTCCACTGTTCTATTTCTCATAAGACCCATAGGTCCGGATTGTATTGATTTATACTTCTGACAAACTTCACATTCTTGCACGAAACGCCGGACTTCATACCACATCCCCGGTCAATAGTATTCACTAGCCACTCTATCATATGTCTTCTCAAAACCCAAATGCCCAGAAGTGAAGTTACAATGTGTCTCTATCAGAACGTCTTGTTTAAAATCGCAGGGTACAACCAACCTCCAACCTTCTTCTGGAAAACCAATAGGATCTAGTAATGGATCATTCCTATATTTATACAAAAGTCCATTGTCCACTTTCCAGGTAGAAAACTTGATCGGCGTATCCTGTTCTTCCTTTAATCTCTGAATATACCATTCATCCTCAATATCCTCTATAACCAATTTAATTTCCTCTACATCGAAACCTCTAGATAACGCATCGGGAACAAAATGAAGAGCTCCTTTCTTATGAATTATCTTAAAATCCCATTGTTGCAATTCTAAAGCCCATCTAGCCAATCTGCCAGTTGGATTTTTTAAATTTTACAACCATCTCAAAGCACTGTGATCTGTTAATACCTTAAATGAATAACCCTCTATGTAGGGCCTCAATTTCTTTATCGCCCATATCATAGACAAGCATTCCTTTTCAGTGGTAGTATAATTCCTTTCTGCAGATGACAACCCCCTAATTTCAGTTCCTCAAATGCTTCCTGCTGCTCATCACTCAAACTCCATTCCTTCAAGTTTTTTACATTCTTCAACAAGGGCACTTTCATCTCTGCATCGTGCTTTAAAAACCGACTGTACCAGCCAATTCCCAAAAATCTTTTTAGCTGAGTCTTGTCTTTAGGAGCAGGATAATTCATAATCGGCGCTATCCTTTCCAGATCCGGTCTGAGACCATCTCTATCCAACAAATATCCCAAATAACGGACTCTACAATAACCGAATTCACATTTCTTTCTGTTCACCTTTAATCCAGCCTCCGTAATCTTTTCCAACACTAATTCGAACCATTTGAGATGTTCTTCAAAATTGCCCGCTACCACTATCACATCATCCAAATATCCAAAAATGTGTGGTTCAAATTCCGATCCAAATAAAGAGGCAACCAAACGTTGAAACGTAGCAGGAGCGTTGGAAAGGCCAAAAGGAAGGCGTGTAAATTGCCATAATCCACTACCCGGCATTGCAAATGCTGTATATCTCTTGCTACTTTCCTCCATAGGTACTTGAAAATAGGCCTTTTTCAGATCAATCTTTGAAATATACTTCGCATGCCTCAATTTATCCAATATTCGATCAATTAAAGGTAGTGGATACGCATCCTTCTTCGTCAGCTTATTGACGTCTCGGTAATCTATACAAAACCGAACTTCACCATTTTCTTTAAACACAATTACTGGAGCACTGCTAAAATCACTATCCGATTTCTCAATAACTCCAGCTTTTAACATTTCCTCAATTTCTTTGATTCGAGTATTCCATCGCCTAGGAGACCACCTCCTAAATTTACGTTTAATAGGAGCCTCCCCTAAATACACAATCTTATGCTCCGTTAGAGTGGTAGCATTCAATCGTGTAAGCGTATCCTCTGGTAAATATTTCTTCACAATTGCCAAAATCATGTTCCTCTACATTTAATTGTGATAAACCTGCACATTCCGCAATCAAAGAAGGTTTCCCATAATTACCATCTTGATCAAAAGAATGCCAAATTCCATCAGAAATCCTCCATAAATTTTGCTAATAATTCATTTGAATTTCCCAATCTCTGCAAAAGTCAATACCTAGAATCATATCATGGCCTGGCTCATCCATAACTATACACTCCAGAACCTTTGATATACCATATATCTCCAGAGTTATTTTCATGCTCCTCTTTACAGGGATAATGTCTCCAGTTACTCCTCGTATAAATTTATTGCATTTACTCATCTTGGAAGGAAATCTCTCGGCTAAATGCAACTTAATTCATGACACCATGGCTCCACTATCTACTAACGCTACATACTCTTTTCCTTCAAAATTAACCAAAAGAAATTTCTGTTTTCTCTAGTGGTAATTTCTGCCCCTTGGGTAATTAACTGAGATTTGTTCTATTCCTGTTCCAAACCATTGATTTTCTGATTCTCAATAAATTTATCCACTTGTTTCTGGAAATCTCGGAAAGAAGTCATCAATGGTTCAGAATAACTATGATCATAATCTTTACAAATCTTCTTTCCACCATTTTTCTGCAGATACCGCGATTTATCGACAGAATTTATCGTCATCTCAAATCAAAATCAGGCTCTTCCACACTTTTCTGAAATCATCGCTTCGATGAAGTATTGTTCTTAGGAATAGCTCCTTTAGAGACATCTTTTACTATCTCAAACGATGGATCCTTCGATGAGGTTTCAGGTAATTTCTCCACCAAAAAATATCTATCATTCACTAATCGGTCGATCTCTTGATTCCTAACACTGTCCTCTATTGTCTGCTGCGGACGTGCTTTTCTCAAATATTCCGACCAATTCATCAATTTCTTCCCTACCAATTTCGAGTTTTCTCGCAACTCTATCGACGGCGCATCACTTAAAATTAAATTCACTCCATCTCTGCGAGTCGTAATATTCAAATTATTACTAGTCTTCTTCTTCTTCCTAAACGACTTCTTATTCAAACCAGAAACAGCTTCTCTGCCGCAACTATGTTCACCACTACTCTCATTACTCCCGCGACTTGCTGTAGATTCTTCACAATTTCTCAGCATTCGTTGAAGTTTCTCACTATCCCTATCAACACTAGGCCTTCCAAGTTTTATCTCACCACCTATTGCAATATCTGGAGAAATATTACCTGATGGATTCGCTTTCATTTTAGACGAAAGCTCCCTCTCATTTTGTCCACTACGTGAACCACTATATTCATTGGAAGTAACAGATTCATGATATCCTCTATTATCCTCTACTAAACCACTACCTCTATTATTTCCAATAAATCCTCCACTGTCACCAGAAGCAGTTTCTATGGCTTCGCGGAGGGCAGGGAACTACGCTGAGCCCCCGCACTGCCATTTCCCAACCTATTTAAAATGTCACAGTCCGGACACTCTCTCACTGTGACTCCAGGTTTATTGCATAATTGGCAATAAACCTCCGATACAACTCTCATCGGACATCTATTCCCCTTATGCCCCATCTGTTGACACTTATAACACTTGGTATCCGGACATCTATTAGCAAAATGACCATCCTTTCCACAAGCGTAGCATTTTCTCGGACCTTGCTGCTTATTATTATTGCTTTGCTGATTCTCAGAATTTCCTCCACGCTGCGGATTAACACCATTTTGCCCTATCAAATTTTGATTACCAAAATTATTCCACACTGGAGGTTGTTGTTGCGGCTGCTGCTGCTGTATCTATTGTGATGGCTGCTGCTGAATTTGTCATGTTGACTGCTGTTGGTGTTGGATATTTTGGATTTGCTGATTAAAATTCTCCAAATTCGGATTTATTAACCCCTCCAATTTAGATTGACCCTTTGTCATCAATTCATCAATGGCTGCACTCGACGATTGAGATTGACCAGAAACTGATTTCTATTGACCATTACTTTCACTCGGCTTCATAGTCACTTCCTCCATCGCCACTACCTTAGTCGGTTTCTTTTCCACCTCCTTCGGTATGTAGCTTGCACCTGGAAGTTTCATTTTTTTCTTTAGTCCGGGAGTCCTAGGATTTTGTCAAAAAGTTCGTGCTATAGTTTGTTTTATTGTTGAAATCTGTTGATGGTCACGTACTGAAAATAGCCATAAAGTCTCTACAATGAGCCACGTCGGGAACATTGTTATTATTGCAAAATAAGTTGCAAAAATGCATTTTTTTAGTTTTTCTTGATTCACTTCATTGTTATTGCACTTCTGTAAAAAAAGGTAGAGACAAAAGTTGATCAGAATTGAATTTTCTAAAAGATGCATGTATATATAAATGCAAAATTAATGTTTTTCATTGTTAAATTGTTAAATAGAAAAAAATTCTTTTTTTTAATTTTCATATTCCAATGGTTTTCACAAAAATTCATTTTTGTTCATCGGATTAGCACTCAAAGATGACTTTTAGTACAGACAACGTGAAAATTGAAGCCTGATCTCGATACCTTAAAATGGCGCCGTATTGCAAAATTATTTACACGAAAAGTTTAAATTGATGTCCAATACGATCCAGGAATGATAATTGTGTCCAACCGCTTTTAATCAATAGCTTATGACGTACTTAATAAACAATAGAAAGGAATTTTTTAAATATTAATATTTAACAACATTTTTAACAAAATTTTTTTTTATTTTAGCCAATTTTTAAGTTAGAGAATCGCGGTAAAATGCATCTTAAAGTAAGTAAAAATCCATGAATTTTCATCTAAATTTTGTTACGATCAGACCAATAGGAGCCGAGAGAAAATTTTTTTTTCAACCGACGATTGCGCAGAAACTACTTGATATTTCTAATTGAAATTTGGCACAGTGCTTGTTGAAATCATACTCTAAATGATTACATTTTACCCGATAGCTCTACATGGTTTAGTTCAACTAAAATGACCGACGAACAATGCGAGTTGAACGCGCGCGACCGCACGACTGCTTCGGCCGGTCGGCGCGGAGGTGGGGGGAGCGCCGCACGGCGGCGAAGAGAATTCGTACACCTTAGTTGCAATTTGATTATCTCGGTAACAAAAACTGCTATTGCAATAATTTTTTTTTTCATTTAATGTGTTTTTTTCTCAGCTTTAACGTCATGCTAATTACATTATCATAGGTATAATGCAAACACCTCAAATTACCAATGTTTCTGAAAAAAATCTTTTTTGGCTACAAAAACCATTGCAATATGAAAATTAAAAAAAAAAGTTTATTTGTTTTACAATTTAATAATGAAAAAAATTAATTTTATACTTATAAATACATGTATCTTTTAGAAAATTCAATTCTGATCCACTTTTGTCTCTACCCTTTTTTACAGAAATGCAATAACAATGAAGTAAATGAAGAAAAACTAAAAAAAATGCATTTTTGCAACTTCTTTTGCAATAATAACAATGTTCCCGACCTGGCTCATTGTAGAGACTTTATGGCTAGTTTCAGTAAGTGACTATCAACATATTTCAACAATAAAACAAACTATAGCACGAACTTTTTGATATGAAGCTTTTGAACTCCCTGACTCCCGGACTACTTTGCAGGCGGAGGTTCCTAATATTCATTAATCTCTTTATGTCGCTCATATTGTCGACCATACCTCTCTATATTCTCCAACGAAGTGATTTTTAAGTTCACCATAAAATCACGGGATTGCAAGCGTGTTCTCTCATATGCCATACCTATTAATTCTATGCGATTCGGAGGATTTTCCAAATGATCGACAATGAATTTAAAACAATCTATGAACGCCGTTATCTTCTCCGACGTTGCCTGCGTTCTCCGCAATAGATCGTTATAAATATCTCTCCGACTGATTTCTCCAATGAATCGATTTCTAAACGCCAACAATAGTTGCCTCCATGACAGCACTTCTTTCCTTTTCACTCTGTACCAATTCGCAGCCACTCCTGTAAATAGGCAAGCTGCAGCCGTTAACATCTTCTCGTCAGATATATTTTCGCTGACTTTACAATCCTCCAACTGAGCCATAACATTTAACAATTCTATCCTCTGTTCCGTGAAATTTCTGGCACCAGCTCTGTAGAATTTTTACCAAATTGCCATGTCTAAATGATCTATCATCATTTCCACCATAATCTCTAAAGTTTCTATTTTCTCGAAAATCATCTTCACCTCTATTAGATCCATCGTGCTTGCTTCTGAAATCTTCCAATTCCTGATCATTTCTCGTATAATCAAGTAAATTATCCACAGCTTTCCTATTGTTACATGATGTAAAATTTCCTCCAGTACCACTATACACCAAATAAGGTACGGCAAAGACAGTTGAAGTACTTACAACACTCACTGCTGTTGTCGTCAACGGCATATTACGGACACCGCCTATTGTTCCAGAATAAAAATCTGCCATATGTGGTATTACTGAACTCCTTCTATCTCTGTGTGAACTTTTTCCTCTTTCTTCCGGCGTCATCACGTATTGATTTTCTTCCACAGCAATTTTCTTCTTAAAAGTATTCGTCTTAGCAATCGTTCCCGTGTTCGACGCCGATGAATTCACATTCGCCGATAGAAGTTCCCTAAACACATACTGCTCTCTCACCGAGGGTCCGGAATAATACATCTCTAACCCCGGCAAGGTCGTTGCCACCGTCGCTTCACATGTCACTGAGGTTATACTTGTAGTCGTTGCCGTAACCTCTATTCTTGATACTACTACTGGTGGATTTATTTCCACTCTGTCTTCCACCGCCATTTCCAGCACTGGTTTCAATAATTGTTCATTCGGCGATAGACTCTCGTTTTCATCAATATCAGCATACCATGGCACGCCTTCATAACCTTCTATCATTAACTGTGCTCAGAAAAGGTAGAATAAAAAATTGATGCGTCTCTTCGAGCCAAGTTGTTTATTTTAAATGCCAGACGTTTCGGGATATTTGTATCCCCTCTTCAGTGGCTATATAACGTTTAAAATTACAAGGTTTATTACAAAAATAATATTAAGTTAAGTAAAATTGAAAATTGTACAATTAGACATAATTACCTAATTAGCAAAACAACTTCTGTGTTTTTACATTATTAGGAAACGGACCAAAAAGGTTAATCGCATATGGCGCTATAAATATAAATTTAAATTTAAACCCAAAGTTTGCAAAAGAACTATTACAAAAAATTTTTTTAAAAATAACTTACGGCCTAGACTCGAGAATTTTATTTAACAGAACGGATTCCCCGGTGCCAAGGTGGTAATGCGGCACCGGTCGAGGCGAGACGTCAACTAATGTCTCTACAAAAATCGGCCCATATATATTCCGCAATACATACATTAGATGTACTAATACTTAGAAATATTATTATAATGCAAACCGCATCAACGACGGATACCTCGAGCTTCATACATATACCAAGAACGAATACCACATTGGAGGTGGCACGTTAATACTCAAGTAGCAGGACGGGGGGCCCGCGCCGCAACGTAAGAAGCGCTCCTGCCATGACTATATGACTATATAGTATACAGTATGGACGGAGCGTTGCTACGGCAACCCGGTCTCCCCGACCTCCCACTGGGCTGTTCCGCTCCGGCTCGCCAGCCAATCACTATTGAGCATGTGTTGGCTGAGTTGAAGAGAGCGCGAAGCGGTATGCCACCTCTCACTGCGTGCTATGCTCCTGATACAGTCTGCTCGCCACCGAGTCTCCGCAGTCGCATTATTTACAATTAAAATTTATTCGGACTATTTTTTAGGTTTGATATAACATTTTTATAACTCGCTTTGAGGCGGCACGTATCCTCAGCCCTATTAAGTGTGCCATCAAAAAACTGAATGTGTAGCATTTCTGAGAACCGTCTGCGGAACATAGACGGTTCTCTATCTATTATTTTAATATTGTTAAAATCGAAATTGTGTCCAGTTTCCAATGCATGTACTGCGAGAGGGGAGTTGAGATCCCTTTTCTCTATATATCTTTTATGTTCGTATTGCCTGGTTTTTAACGGTCGATACGTTTCTCCGATATACGTAGATTCGCAATCGGAGCAATCGATTTTATATACGACATTTCTCGTGTCTCCCACAGCAGTAGGATCTTTACCAAGTTTTATAAATTTATTGAACTTATCAGTAACACTATTAATCAGACTCATGTCATTTCGTTTTAAAACCGATTTTAATTTTTCGTTAAACCCTTCGTAGTAAGGGAACACCGCATATCCTCTTCTAGAGTTAGAGTTATTGTTATGTGAGTGTAAATTACTTTCAATTACCCCTTCTGAAGAGGCCCTTGAAAGGCTCAGGTTGCGAGCAATCCGTTTTTTACTAAATTTCTCTATAAAATCTGGAGGATAGTCATTCGCTATGAGAATTTTTTTCGCTTTTTCGATGTTTTCACAGTGAAACCGCGGATCGGACAACAATATCGCCCTATCAAATAAATTGTACATTATTGCTATCTTCTGGTTTTTTGGGTGGTGAGAGAAATAATTTATGTATCTTGATGACGCTGTATTTTTTTGAAACCAATTCGTAAAAATATTGCCACTTGAATCATGAATAATAGAAATGTCGAGAAAATTTATACTATTATTTACTTCAATTTCGTGAGTAAATTGAAGGGAGTTATTATAGCTATTAAATATAGATAACACAAGTTCAATCTTATCTCTATCCAAAACCAAAAGACAGTCATCCACGTATCTGTAAAAAAGTCGAACGCTAGATTTTGCAATACCCAGACAATGATCCTCGAGATCCTCCAGAACCATATTCGCAAAAACAGGGCTCGAACAGAATCCCATCGGAGCGCCTGAGACTTGTTTATAAAATTTGCCATCGAAAACAAGATACGTACAGTCGAGAAGAATTTTTATACCATCCATAAATTCGCTCTTCGACATACAATTCATACACGAGAGCCATTTCCATCTCTTTTCAATCGACAATATAATCGCATCTTTTGGCAAACTCGAAAACAACGAAACAACGTCGAAGGACACAAAACATTGCTGATCAGAAATATTTATATTAGTGAGGTTACTTTTTAGTTGTGTACTATTTTTTATATGAGAAGCTGGTAAAGGAAAATGTTTCGTTAATAAGACGGATATGCATTTATCAAAAAAATAAGTAGGGCTATTAATTGCTGAAACTATAATTCTTACAGGATTGTTTGGTTTATGAATTTTTATTAGGCCATAAGCTTTCGGCAGCGATGTGTGCTCGATGCCCTTGGAAGAAAGACCTCTAAAAGCCTCGTCGCACTCTAGAACGCCCCGTGTACTCCAAAGGTCAATGAGTTTTTTTATCCGCTTTTTTATCCCTGCAGCAGGGTTAACTTTAACCAGTCTATAAAATCTCTCGTCGCTGAGGGCCTCATTAACCTTAGAGATATACACGTTTCGATCCACCACTACCGTAGCATTGCCCTTGTCTGCTCTAGTGAAAAATAGATCGGGATTGTTTTTTAAAAACTGTTTTGTAAGTCTAATATTGTATGACATAATACGTTCATGATAAGGCACATGCGTCTTATTTTTAATTTGAGAATTTAATATGGAAATGACTCCATCTCGCAGTCCTCCGTCTATGTTTCGATTGAACGCATATACATTCTCCAGGCTTTTTAAAATCTCAATAGCTTGCTTGAATTGAAAATCTGTGTTAAAATTGAATTTATCTCCCATGGACATCACCTTCTTTACAAAATCCGGAAGCTGCGAATCAGTAAGATTCACAAGCCATTTTTCTCTTAATTGTACAATCTCCGCATGGTTAAAATTATAGTCAAAACTGTCAATATTTTCCTTACGAGGATTCAACTTATTGCCATGCGGACGGACCGGGAGGTCATATTCATGAGAGCGTGTATACAAACTAGACAGGTCGGATATTTTTTTCTTGTATTTGTAATTTAATTTATTTTTATAAGTTATTAAGGAAATTTCAGAAAACTCTAAAACCAACTCAGAAAAATGCTCGGAAGTCAAACTCTTAATGTTACTAATAGTGTGCAATCTTGTTTTGTTTAAAAAAGTTTTATGTGTGTTGCAGTCTATTATTTCTAGTTTTAAAAGCTTCTTATGTAAATTATTTATACAATTCTGGAATTTTCTAGTTGCAAATTTACTGTAAAAATATCTGCGCACGCCCATCCTGGAGATATGTTTCGGTACAAAGTCTTTGCTACGACACTCTAATAAGAACTTTAGTTGGCACGCGCATTTTTGAGCCTCGCGTTGTACCTTTATGAATTTACTAACTATTTAAATTTAGTAAATCCGTTAAAGAATTTACTAAATCCGTTATACTAATACTTCTACTATTATTATTGTTGTTGTTGCTGAGAAAGACACGACTGTCGATTTCAAAACTTAGCTGCTGTTCTGTGTCCCCCTCGGTCGTTGACTTCTCCTCGTGTCTGTTGTTCTTCTCGGTCAGTGCTCCCGATGGTGTAGGCAGTAGCGGCGAGAACGATGTATTGCTCGCCGGAGCACAAGTAGGACCCGTATGTCTTAACCTTGTCGCTGATCTTGATGATACTTTAGGCATGATTCGTGACGCAATGCCCAAATTTGTTTAATAATGAATCTATCGCTCGATGATGGAATAGGTAGAATAAAAAATTGATGCGTCTCTTCGAGCCAAGTTGTTTATTTTAAATGCCAGACGTTTCGGGATATTTGTATCCCCTCTTCAGTGGCTATATAACGTTTAAAATTACAAGGTTTATTACAAAAATAATATTAAGTTAAGTAAAATTGAAAATTGTACAATTAGACATAATTACCTAATTAGCAAAACAACTTCTGTGTTTTTACATTATTAGGAAACGGACCAAAAAGGTTAATCGCATATGGCGCTATAAATATAAATTTAAATTTAAACCCAAAGTTTGCAAAAGAACTATTACAAAAAATTTTTTTAAAAATAACTTACGGCCTAGACTCGAGAATTTTATTTAACAGAACGGATTCCCCGGTGCCAAGGTGGTAATGCGGCACCGGTCGAGGCGAGACGTCAACTAATGTCTCTACAAAAATCGGCCCATATATATTCCGCAATACATACATTAGATGTACTAATACTTAGAAATATTATTATAATGCAAACCGCATCAACGACGGATACCTCGAGCTTCATACATATACCAAGAACGAATACCACATTGGAGGTGGCACGTTAATACTCAAGTCTCAGAAAAGCCTTTCCACCAGTTCTCTAACAGGAACTAACGTACTTAACTTCCTCTTCTCCAATTCCTCCATAATTGTTGTTAAATCTGTGGTAACCAATCCACGCATACGTGCACGAAGATCTCTATTCTTCAATAATCTTCTCATTTCTAATCTATATTCTTCTTCCATCGTGGACATTTTGCCGCAACTCCTCTATGTATTCCTCCAAAACCACAAAAAAAAAAAAAAATTGGGGAAACAACTAAAATAAAAGACCCTACCTACACACACACTTATAGGGAAGTATATAAAATTTAATAAAAATAAAATAGAGAGAGAAAAAAAATCCCTGTAGCCGTGCACTGAAGTGCAATATCTCCGAAAAAAAATAATTTCCTCTACCGAACCAAAATATCTTCCAGTAAACAAAAAAAACCACAAAACTTCCCTGAAAGAAACCTCCACACGCAACAAGAACAATATAGATATAAATATTAAATATAATAATAAAATATAATAATCATAATATTCAATGCCTGCGTATGTGTGTGTGTATGCGCAATATTGCAAGGTGGGCCCTCCCAAATAAACTGGCGTCGGAAAAAAAAATTTTTCCCCGCCAACCCAAGGTTTCAAATAACTAGAGAAAAACCACAAAAATCCACAAACATAAAACAAATATCCTACCTATAATCAAACACTATTGCTACCACGCAAGGACTTAGAAAAAAAAAATTCATCAACCGACGCGCCGCGTCCAAAATGGCGACAAGTAATAGTCAGCCGCTACCTGAAAGAAACCCGAAAATTTCCACTAGAACAGCCGCACTATGGACGCTATTTGTAACGTGGAATTTGCCTGCCCGCACAGAAATTCCTGTTATTGTACAAAGAAATTTATATTTACCAGCTGCCTCCTTCTCTCGGGTCCTGGATTCTGAAAAACCGAATAACACGCGGGAAATTGGTAGCAATAGGATTGATTTGATTAAATAAGTAAAACAATAGTTACACATAAAATACTCAAATATATATTCTGAAACCCCCTCCCCTTTTAGTAGTACAATTATTAATTTTCAAACAATCAAAGATTTAGATTTTAAATATGCACATGGGCCAACGGCTATATAACTATCTCCAAACCACTTGATGGTCGCTAAAAGAAAAGGGCCACGAAAATTTCCTCTACGGTGACTCTACAATTCGCTTCAAAGGGGTGACCTGCAAGCTTCCACCTGAAACGCGAAACTCAAAAGAAAATCGGACCTGGAAAGGGGAATAGAATACACCTGTATCTAACTTCTTTCCCGCTCAACCAAAACCACAGGAAAATTCATGTAAAAATTTATCTTATTTTCTCACCAATACTTTTCCTCCACAACAAAAGAAAAACCAACGAAACTTCTTAGAGCCTCCAATGTCTCCAAATTGAATTTCTAATGATTTGAAAAGAATCCTTGGAAATAAGATGGCGTCGGAGCTGCTCACAAGTCAGGATAATATTCTAACGAGATATACAAGAAAACCAAAAGAACTAGAAGCTGAGAGATCCCGGAACAGAGTGGCCGAGGACGACGCTCCGCTCGAGGTAGAAGCCGCGATTTCCCCACCACACCTCCTTCTTCACGGAAGCATCGTCCTGGCTGGCAAATTTCCATTGGTCCTAGAAATCTCCAAAATCTGCAATTGGCCTATTTAAATACCACTAATAACTCGTTATGTATCTATGAATTTCCCAGTGCCCTCTTTTTCTATTTCTAATTTTCCAATTGGCTGACTAATCAATTATCGCTTATCATTTATCGATATGCAAATTCCGCGCCCCCTTTATTGATCTTGATCAATCAATCGATAATGATAGCCGTAAGGTGGCTCCCCCTATGGATAACTAACCAGGCGCGCGACATTTGAAAAACCTCAATCATCCTAATCAATTCATACCTCTATATGTCTTTATTACGTCCAGAAGTCAACATAAAGTCAACTCTACCACAACACGCCTGAATCATGATTTCGCAATCTCTCTGAGTGCCCCAAACGCAAACAACTTCGCGTCACTTTATTCCTCTCTCTCACTCAAGCGCACGCTCTCTCTCTTTCTCTTTCTTTCGCACACGCTCGACTCCCACTCTCGCTATATCTTCTCTCTCCCGCGCGCCGACTCTCTCTCTCTCTCTCTCACTCTATTACACGCGCCAACTCCCTCTCTCTCCCGCGCCAACTCCCTCTCTTTCGCACATACATACTCTCATGCATGTGACCGCGCGCGCTTGCCACTACGTCGCTTCCTGCTGTGCCCCCTCCCAAGCGCCGACGCGCTGCGCAGGTGTGACTCGAGATCTCACATCCTGCGCTCCGCACGCGGTCAGTCAGAGGCAACGCCTGCGAGTGCCACCGAGCGCTGGCTCCGCACCAGGAGCTGTCAACTCCCCGAGAGTGAGTCAGCTGGCCGTGCAATAATGTTCACGACGCAGCAATAATTATTGTTACGTCGCACTACTTTCAGCGACAAGCGCAAATATTACAATAACAATATTCTTACATTTGCAGTTACTAATATTTAAATAAATACCAATCAACTCCGATGTAAATAACGTTAACTTACGTTATATGGCGTCACAAAAAACGTCATAAAAGTTCCGAAATTGTAGCATCACCCATAACGTTATTTAACGTTATGAAATGACGGTATGAAATGACATTATTATTTCCAATAGGTTATAACAATACCGCAAGTAACACTCGAAATACTTTCGAAAAAAAGACATCTGATCATATTGAAAATGACAGGGATGTAGAGAATTTTAGAAGTATTCACGACGTTATGAATTACAGAAGAGATTTTAGAGATTTTGGAAATTTTAGAGATTATAGTGAAGGAGATTCTAGATCCGGCTATTATCATCATGGGAATCTAGTAAAGATACTCCAGAGCTGGTGCCATAAATTTAATGGAACAGAGGACAGAGTGGCTGCAGAAAGGTAAAGAGAAAAGAAGTGGCAGCTTGGAGGCAATTAATGGTGGCTTTCAGGAACAGACTTATTAGAGAAATTATTCAAAGAGACGTTTACATTGACTTGCTGAGAAGAACTCAAGGTGTGGGGGAACTGATGACAGCATTCATCGATGTTTTAATTATATTGTGGACCATTTAAGTAAACGTTTAGAACATCGAGAATTAGTAGGCATGACCTATGACCGAATAAGGTCCGAATATCGTGACTTCATGGTCAATAGTAAGATCACGTTTTTGGAGGAAATCGAGAGGTATGATCGGCAGTATGAGAGGCATAAAGAAAAAAAAAATGACTGTTAGGACCTCCACCATCAAGAGAACGAATGAAGCTTCCGGGAGCTGGATATCCTCCGAAGAATCGTGACAAAGGGATAATTAAAGCAATAGCGGCAGGGGAAGTGATTCCTTCTAACCTAAAAGTTAGAAGACATCAGGAGGTATGAGATCAGGTACTCCAAACAATAGTGGTAATGAGATAATGGGTAATGATCAGGTTGGAGTGAGTGTTCCAACAAATCAGAATTTAGAATTTACAAGTTTGAAGATTGGAGGGTAAAATGGTGGTTTTCACAACGTAGAGGAAATTTTCAGGATCAACGGCGGAATGTTCAGCAGGATTCGAGGGAATGCTATGCTTGTGGAAAGAACATATTGTCAGTAGATGTCCGGACACTCGATGTTATAGGTTTCAACAGATGGGACATAGGGCAAATAGATGTATTGTGTAGGCAGCAACAGATATTTATTGCCAATTATGCAAAAAATGCAACAAATTATTACAATTTGTTTGTAGGATTTACGGACGAGATAGTGGACATCATTCGTGTTGGATTTTCGCGTTTTCCGGAGGATCTGACAGTTTTCCTTTCATGTAATTCTTTCGGATTTTAAACGCAGAGAAACTTTCGCGGTCTTTTTATTTAGCGGAGTCGAAGACTTACTACTGAAGATAGTTATATGGCCGCTGGTCCATGACACGTACTTAAAATCATTTTTAAAGTTGTCTGCAAGCAAAAGATGTAAAAGGGGGTTTTAGAATATAACCTGGGGTTATGTCTATTTTAATTATTTTTGCTTTATTTGTAATCCTAATTTCTACCACCTTCCCATTTCCTCTTATTTACAGCAACTCTTCCTCGGGATGAGGAGTTATAGGGGGATGTCGAACGGGTGGGGAAATTCCACGTTACAAGATCTTGATGTTGAATGTGATATATCAATTTCGAATTGTTTATCATATGATATTACTACATCCTTAAATATTTTCAAAATATTAAAATTGTTCAGTACATAATTTTATTATTTAACGATTTTGCATGATGCGAATAAATCACATAATATGACATTTTTTTTGTTGGAACTATTTAATTCGTAATTAAATTATGTAACAATTTAAAATTATGTAAATAGATAACATCATTTTATGAATATGGGCAGAAAAATTGACCAATTCAGGCTATTTAATTTCTTTTATTTACATATTTATAATGAAACTTTTACAAAACGATATCTTTTCAATTAAAATATAACACATTGCATAGAGCAATGCATGCTTGCAGTCTTGCTGCAACTAATTCGATTGTTTTAATAATCTTTTACGAAATTATACGTAAAAATATTTATAAAATACAAGTCCATCAGAATGTATAATTATATTCATAAAATAATGTTATTTATTCACATAATTTAAAATTGTAACATAATTTAGTAACGTATTAAATAATTTAAATAAAAATTTTAATAATGTCATAATATTATGCGATTTATTCGCATCATCAAAAATTGTTACATAATAAAATTATATACTGAACAATTCTAATGTTTCATAAATATTTAAATATGTAATAATGTCACGTCATAAACAATTGGAAATTGATACATCTCAAATTGATGTTATTAATTACGTAAAGAATTCATGTAAAATCAAGTGATTTTATTCCATTTTAAAATCATGTCAATATTTTCAACATGCTACCATTTTTGAATCTGTTAAAGGGCTTTCATCCACTGATTAAATAAAACAAAATGATAAATATAAAATGCATTACTCATAAATTAACTCTCTATATTCTCATCCTGATTGACAATAATATAAAAAATATTAAGAAATATAAATTAATCGAATACAATATTAGTTAATGCATGTACATAATAAATGATATTAAAATGAGACACATATTTTCTGATTCAGTGCGAAGGAAATTCCCAAATGCAGCTATAATATATAGTATGAAAAGTTGGCTTCTCGTTATAAGTCAAATTCATTAATGTAATCGTAATACTATAACTGGTAATATTTTCTAATATATTTTTTAATTAGAATCTTTGATAATCTATTATGCTTACACGTATTGAGACGACAATACACACAGTGCAATAAGTGGTAACCATTTGCTACAGTTGGTAAATTACCGACTAGATACCAAGTGTCGTACAGATCAGCAAGACGAAGGCAGACGACACAAGGAGGCATTACTGCGAGTAAAGGGGGCCAAACGCGGATAGAAAAGAACGAGTGTAGTACAGGGAAGACACTTTCTAGCTGGCGAGGACTAGGAGTCAGATCCCTCTCTCACGCTTGTGTCCACACTTTCTGGTTTCTCGGAGATAGCGACGATAGGCAGTTGACGAGTATGCGGTCTTACCCCTACTTTCGATTCTCTCACACACCTTAACCTATATGGTCGCTAGTATTTAATTATCTTAATTCAATAAATTAATTAATTGTTTAAACTTGGCATTTCTTGACTGCGTGACCTCCCTACTTGGTCGTGGGTAATTGCCATGACCTTGCATTGTATGAGCGACTGGTATATCACTCCATGAATGAGACGATACCAGAAGTGTTTGGTCGAACTCCCGTTCCAATGCATGGGCTCTCGATTCGAACATCCTGCTGCACCAGTAACTGAGTAAACAAGTCAGTTGGCTGGAGGTTGCGTGAGTCTAAGATCGCGTACCAGTGCAGGTACCCGAATGAGCAACGACTCCCACCCCTTGTCTTTAAGGAGATCGGAGGCATAGGAATGCGCCTGGGAAACAGGATCATTACTCCTGTAGACCCGCCTGATAAATTAACCCAGTGCACCCCATCACCAAATTAATTACCTTCCCCTACTTCGGACTGACTACTCCTCGACTAAAGAGGAGGGAACGTCACAATATATTCAAGGAAGTGTTAGAATATTTGACATACTTAATGGTTTTATAGTTAGACGTGCAATGCGAGAATTTCGCGATTTTTCAATATCATTCCTACCTGTAACTTTTTGCACTTAGGAAAACCTGGCTTTAAACTAATCTGTATATATAGTAAATGGTATTATGGCGCTATGTAGCTTAAAAATTTTGTGATAATAATTCAATTCATTCAAATCCGTGGTGGCACTAAACGCGACACACACACACGCACACGCACACACATACATATGCACATGCACGCACGCATGCACACAAATACGCGTGCGTACACGCAGATGCGTACACACACATTAAGTAAAGATCAGGAGGAAACGAAACATAGGAAAATCTATGAGAGAGAATGAGAAGCATAGGAAAATGCATAAGGGCGATAGAGACAGACTTTCCCTCCCTCAATTTTCTCTCGTTCTCACTCTCTGTCCGACTCTTTCTTTGCACTGACTATCGATGGGTCTGACCTTTTTTCTGTCAACAGCGCAATTTCGAAGGTTCGCATCGGTCATAGTGGGAGACGAGAGAATAGTGGAGAGGGAAAGCCTGTGTCTGTCGCACTTATGCATTTTTCTAATTTCCTATGCTTTTCTGCTACGAGCTGCCGTCGCATAGCCGGGAAGAGAGGACTCGGCACGCGACAAGCTTGCTGTATGTGGAGACGGAGAGGGGAAAGGGGTTAGAACGCTCCGCCATATGTTTTTCGGATTTTTTTTTGATCGGAATTTTCTTTTGTTTTCATATACGGTTTTACTCCTCTGCAAGTCGCGCCTATATATGTTTCACATCAAAAACTAAGATCCGGTGATGTTTATTGGTACGAGCAAGAGACAGCAAACAGCCAGTGACAGCGAGAAAGAGATAGCGGCAGCAGCTGAGAGCACAGCAAGCGAAGCCATGAGGCGTACGTGCACGAGCGGCCGCCGCCATGTTGGCGAGCGCGGCAGGGTAATGTGTGCGAGATAGAGAAGATGAATGTAAGAGAGAGATAAAGCGAGCGTCGAGTGAATCAGTGGAGGCAAGCGACGTGCCTCGAGTGTTATTGACGTAAAGTGGAGGGCTGCGGCTCCATCCACAGTGTGCGGGTGAGTGAGGCGAAAATTGTCATATGAAATGTACGGAGAAATGCAAAGAGAAATGTAGAAATCAGTAGAACGCGAATACAGCCAGACAGAAACGAATTAGCGAATTCGAATTTCGCGCACGAGAGTGATAAACGTAAGTGGGCGCTTAGAAGATTGATGACATATATTGTATCAATGTGCGTCATTACGCGATTGGCCCGTACAGGCGGTACACAAGAAATGTAATGCGTGCGAGCGAGACAGAGAGAGACGCCGCGACCGCGAGAAGCAGCGAGCAACAGCCAGTACTTATGGAGTCAGTGTCCTGTCAGCAGGGAAGCGAAGAGTATCCAGTGAGCATTGAAGCAACAAGGAGTATCCCCAGGGACAGCACAGAGTAAGCAGGAGTATCCAGCAGATTCCCTCCGCTACCGTTTCTCGATTCTCTCTCCACAGTATCACCATGTCGAGAGCTTACAATGCGAAAGTTTGTGGGGCAAGGTTTGTGAGACAACGCAGAACGAGAGGAAGAGCGGTAAGCAGGAACAGCCAGGTAGTTCGTCTACATTAAAAATATTTGTGAGTGCGCGCTCGCAATATACAGCCAGTCGTCAGTCCGTCAGCCGGACAGTAGCACGTACGTGTTACCACTCCGTTACCCGATTTTGATTCAATAAATACCGGGCAGTTAAAAGCTAATTCTGTGTAAGTTATTTCGCGTATGTTCCCTATCCTCCTTTTCGTAATCCACATCCCGGGTAGCAGTCTCTACCACCGCTGAGCAGCCGGCGAAGCGAGTAAACGAACCGGCCGTATTTGAAATATTAATTTCAAATACGGTTCATCGAGAGGCAGCCCGATAACAGGGTGCGTTCACGTTAGGGATTTCGTCATAATTTTGGCCTTAAATCTACAATGTCACAAAATACATATGGATATTCCATGTGAAATCGAAAAAAATTATTTTTTACGTATCTAAAAATATATGGATGTTGTTCTATAGAGTGTTGAAGTATCTCATGAATATTTTCATATTTTTTTCATGAAGTACCTTCAAGTTACAGAGGGTCAAACTTCATGAAATTCGTATTTTTTCCAGTTTTTGCCAATTGTCATCAAGTCATAGCTCTTCAGAGATGCATTTTTCAACAAAAGTGGATAGAATACTGTTGTTAGTAAATTTTGTCTATTTTACAAAAAAGTACGTTTAAAATTAGTGAAACTGAGATTTCGATCCAGACTTGGACAACCAAAAAATTCTTGAAAGAACCTTTTTTATACATAAAAATTACCTGCAAACTTTCAGAATGGGTCTCAAAATTAAGACTATTTAAAAAATCAAAGTACGAATTTTGAAAAAATAAATTTTGGATTTCTCATCCAACAAAATTACATTCAAATAGAAAAAACCGCAGCTAAGTCCCTGGCACTTAGCTTCCTCCTAAAAAGTTTTTCTTTACATACATAAATATATATTTAAATATTTGAATACTGGAGAGGTGATTGTGTTTCTGTGCCGCTTCCTGTCCGCGTATGCTGTCCGGTTTTACTCGATTTGGCTCTTGGTGTCTGACTCTTTGCGAATGTATTACGTCTTTTGCGTATGTGGATCTGGCGTTTCTCTGCAGGACGTTTGATGATCAGTCGTTCACTGTCCTCCGTCAGATACTCGACAGTGAAGGTAACATTTGGAAGCGGGCATGGAAACCTGCAGAAAAATGATCCAGCACGGGTATGGCACGGATATGGGAAGGAAATCATTGCGATCACCGAACGGACGACTAGTATGACCGAAAAGATATTATAATTTGATGGGTTTTCTTATATCATATAGCCCTAAAGAGGAGCCGTATAGGCTTGAAACGTCGGCTGACAAATACATGTATAGCTCGAAGAGATGCTTAGATTTTTTTTTTCATTAATTTACCACCATCGAGCGATAAAAGCATTAGAAAATTATGTTCAATAATAATTGTACTATATATATGTATGTAGGTACGCCAATCCGGTCGCAAGTCCTATAGCAACATGCACAGCCAAGCGACAGCCTAAGCAAAGCAGTCTGTCCTTCTGAAAAAAAAATTAATGAGTCCGATAACCCTCAATGATAGAGAAAGTGCTAAGGGCCTGGCGCAACCGAAACAAGGGAAGAGCTGAGGCAGGCGAATCATAACTCAAGATGCAGCGGGCGGCGCCAGCGACGAGGCGTAGCGGATCGAACTTCAATGTCCGTAAAAAGGACCAAAAACCAAAAAAGGGCCCGGCTCCCTTCAGGAACGGGTAGAAGGGTAGGTAATCTTTAATCCCGCTCATGAGGTACGACACGCCAACACGCGTTGCTACCGAGTTATGACGTGTCAAAGCCTAAAATCGGCAGGCCCAGGCCGCGTCGCTGGGAACGAAAGATTTGACCCGGTGTAATAAGGGTCAAAAAGCAAAAAAGGGTACAACTCCCTTCAGAAACGGATAGAAGGGGACTTAATCTTAAATCCCGCTCATGAGGTACGGCATGCCAATACCCGTTGCCACCGAGTTATGACCCGTCAAAACCTAAAATCGGCAGACCCAGGCCGCACTACCGGGAAGGAAAGATTCAACCCATCCAGCAATACCCGTAATATGCTTGCATACTTGCATACGTATCTCCTCACCTCACCGCGCGTTGCAGGGCCAGGGCTGTTCTTCGCGAACCTCGTGGATCCCTCGCAGGTTGATCTCGCGGCACCATCGTCAGAACGCACGGCCACGCTCTCGGGCCCTTTGAAACGCACGGAATGCAGCTCATCGCGCGTGAAGTAGAAGCATCAGCGCGAAGACGCGATAAGCCCGGCTCTGAAGCGCGAAGTAGTGACACTCCACTGCACACTGCTAAAACGCGCGACATATATTTTATATTTTTTATATTTTTATATTTTATTAACGCGCGATATATATTTTACAAAACAAAATTGATATGTCAGTGTCTTAATTTTATGAAAACTTGAAAATTACTCAGCGCAATTGAAATTCAATCATTTGGAAAATTTTTGTTGAAGGATTTTGTAAAATGAGTGTGTACAACTAAATTTGATTTTGAAATAAGCTAGCAAAAGTAGTAACGCTATATAGCGCACTGACAGTATTACAATATAGCAAAATTATAAAGTTTCAGGTCGTCTTGTATAATATATGATTTTTCGTTATAAGTCGTGCATCTATTTATTAAAAAAATATTATATGGCTCACATTTCTCAACTTGAAAAATATGTGAAAATTTCATATTTTTGCAGATTACAATAGAATATTCATGCTTATTAAATAATTAAGATGGTAGGAAAATCCAGTATATGAATAAATTATATAAAATATTATAATTTAAAAAATTTGATCGATATTGTTATTATACATTCGAAAACTTGAAAAATGACAAGACGTAAAACTCAAAATGTTTCTTGTGAAATTATGTACTACTCATAAGCAGGTTTAAATCAAAAGATTATCATTTAATTTGTAAAGAAAATGTTTCTTATTAGTTTTCATTTCCTTTCTGTATTATAACAGAAAACAAAAATATTACATTTTGGTACACTAACAAAAATAGTATGATATAATTATTTCTTGTTCTTGTTACTTCTTGACTTTTTTAAAAATAATTATTCACAAAATCTAATGTTTATTTTTTAGTAGTATTGATGGTTTGTCAACTTCAGTGGCGCCACCTTGAATTTGAAATTGCAACATTGCATTTCATACTAGATGTTCCAATAAAATTTTAAGTCGAAGATCAACTATTTATCTCAAAATTTGAAAAGTACAGCGTGTTGCGGATAGGATCAAATCAAAGGCGGGAATTTTCTATATGTAGCAAAACTATGTATCGACGCATAATTTATGAAGACCCATCACTATTAAGAAAAGGTATGAAAACTCATTTAGGAGCGGGTGGCCGATGCTTGTGGCTAGTCGAAAAAGCCTCCAACGGCAGTTTATGCAGTTTAGGGCTTAACTGCATCGAGGGAGAGTATAGCCGGGGCGGCGCTAAGTTACCTACGTCTAAGCTTGGAAGTATGCGTAGTCGAGGGGGTCTGAAAAGCCCCGAAAAGGAAAACAAAAAAAGAGAAAGCGCAGTTCCGGGGTGAAAGAGCAATAGATGTGAGTCAGTCGAGACTTGAACTCTGCGGTGAGCACATCGAAGGAGACGAGCGTCTATAGTGTACACAAATTTGTAAAATAAGCGAACGAGAGAATCAAAGTGTGCAGAGAATGACGAGATGCGTCACAAGAGAGCGAGACTGTGTATAAATAAAAGAACAGTGAACAGAAGCCACCGAAGTTTATAATTTTGTGCCACTAATTTCTCCTCACCTTCAACAATGGTGCACCGGGTGAGGAAACACGAGCACATGCGGAGAGGTCAGCGGCGGTGGCTTCTTGACCGGCAAGGAATGAAATATACGATAGACTACAAACCATTTACAACCAATACAAACCATACCTTTTTCATGTGAGTGACAGAGAGTTACTGAAGAAAATCGAAGGTCCAAGTTGTTTACACGCCAGTAAATATGCAGAAGAACATCGAAAGTTGCAGCCCACTATCATTGTGACAAGCATTATCCAGGACACGGCCAATATTATTGTGGATGCGGAGAAGAACACGACGGAGCAATATATATATATCGGCGAAGAAGCGCGAGCTTTATGGAAAGAACGAAAAACAACAACCGGTTGACCAGTGCAAGCATAATATAAAGATGAGTATTTATTTATTTTATTGAGTCTAGTGCAACTGCTCGCGGGAGACAATACGAGTGCGGTGTAAGATGGCGATTGCTTTCCTAGTTCGCGCTATTGGTAAGCGCGCGTATACGCTCGAGAAATCGTCGTGACGGAGGGAGCAGCCACGAGAATGCGCGTGATGGAGCAGCATCAAGCGGTTAGATGTTTCGGGCCCGACGTTAGCACGGCCGGCCGCGCTCGCGTGGCGAGCCGTCCTATTTTATGGTGGAGTACGTTGGGTCGCCGAGAGGCCGAGAACAGCGCGGCCTGTTTGTACCTCTCACAAAGAGATGTTGTGGCAGTTACCATGAGGCGCCCACGTGCTCATATCCGGAGTAGCGCCGATAGTACCGGCAATACGTCATTTTTACATTAGGGATTATCAGACGGTCGAGTGCTCGGGAACTTTCGAAGGCAGCCCTTTTAGTCTTCTCTGGAAGCAATGGTCGAGCAGTTATTTTATTACCGGTATCGTAAATAATTTCTGAGCGGATCAGAAACGGTCGAAAGACCACGAAGCGGTAGTAAACGAGGCGTACGTGAGAAAAGAAAATTTTTGTAGACGCATGTCGGGATAGTTGGCCGGGTACCTTACGGTAAGTCATGTACTAATTACCTCGAAATTGTATTTTGATCTCAAGTATCAAATTGAAGAGACCTGGAAATTCCAGGTAAGCGCGAGGACCGAGCTGAACATCGACCATCACGAAGGCATGAGATACGGAGACTACGCAGAGAGCGGGACTATTGGACAACCGTGCGGTGATATTGCGAGAATGAAGAGTTGCTATTTAATTTTGTACACGTGAATTTGATTTGATGATGCATAAATGGTTGAAAACGGGTTTGCGTAGATATGTAAAGTATGGTATATAATGTAACAAAAATTTGAACTCTTGATAACACTTATGCAGACAAAACCAAACTCTCATTAACACTCATACTGAAAAAAAAAAAATTCTAAGAGCTTACTCTAAAATTAAACTTTAATTTTCAAACTTCGACAACTCTAATGTGGCCGAAATTATATGTGCTTTATCCTATATAGTTATTAAATTCAGTAAATTAAAGATCTTGATAAGACTTATTTAGACAAAATACTAGCAGCTTCGCTGCATGCTGTTAAGAGGTGTTGATAATAAAGTCATCAGATCAACAAATAATATATCTTCTTTCCCCTTGTGAATAAGTGATTGAAACACAAACACTGGAAGAATATATGATGCTTATAGATCAAGTTTGAAGACAAATAATTATGTTAGGACGCATGTCTTCGAACCTCGTAAATGAGTTAATCACCAGCACTCAAATCATGATGCTTATACCTTAAGCTGAATAATCCGAAACTCTCATGGATGAAAATATGAACGTGTAATACCATCTTCGCATTATCGTCTCCTTCGATTTTATCTATACCTTCGATTTTATAAAAATTCCCATTTTAATTTTAAGAAAAGAAAGTTATGATATCAATAAATAAATTGGCAAGTTTGTTGTTATAAAAAGTAATCGTTTTGAAATAAATAACCGTTTAAATTGAGGAAGGATTATAAATATGTATGTATTCATATGAACACTCGACCAAAGCATGTGAAACGTAGATAGCCTGAACGGCAAATGGGGCTTTGCGTGCCCGGTTCCAAACATTCGCATAACATGGAGCCATTTCGGAATTATTCCAAGTTTCAATTGTTACCGATTGTACATGTGATAAAATCGTATTATGTTCTTATATGATATATTATCACACGATAAATGTGCTCATAATGTGTCATAATATCATGTGTTTGTCCAAATTTATCATGTAATATAACGGAATTGTCTCGCATCATGAAAAATCATAATTTTTAAACTAATTAATGTCTATTATTTCCTTTTCCTGCTGTCATTTATGGAAGCAACAAGCGAATGTACAATCTACTCTAGTTAGTAATTCGGAAAATAAGTTACTATTTCCTTATTTCATTAAATCTATAGCATATATGTCAAAGACGATCATCTACAATGAAATATGAGATTTAAATATTCTGTTCATATAAAAAATCGATCCCAGATTTTTTATAATAAAACAGGAACAAATTCTAGCATGTAGAACGCAATTTTTTTATGGAAAAACTTGCCGTCCCATCCTATCATAGATAATCGATGAATTACAAAATATCAGTGTAATCAACTAGATGACAAAATATTTAATTATAATTAACTTATCTTCCTATTATCCTATAATCACTACTACACAAAATATTTATGTTAAACTGTGAAAACAATGGCCTCAAATGATAGCAGGAATTCTATTTTTTAGTTAAGTATACATTTAAATTTAAAAATAATCTATAAGCAGCATAAATATAAATTTATTATTTTTAGCTTCACTAATAGAAATTGACTTTATACCATTTTTTAATACACTATAATAGATTAAATTATTTTTTATCAACTTCCTGTTATCTTTTGAAAATAGTAACTTAATTTTGTGAAAAAATACATACGAATAATGAAAATTTGACGTTAGAATTATCAGAAAATTATATTTCGATTCTTCAAATATTGATGAAAAATTGTAGGGAACACATTCTAAATGAAGTGTCAGTTATTTGAGAGAAATATGAATTAATGACCACATCCATCATTGTCTATGATAGGACGGGACGGCAAGTTTTTCCATAAAAAAATTACGTTCTACATGCTAGAATTTGTTCCTGTTTTATTAAAAAAAATCTGGGATCGATTTTTTATATGAACAGAATATTTAAATCTCATATTTCATTGTAGATGATCGTCCTTGACATATATGCTATAGATTTAATGAAATAAGGAAATAGTAACTTATTTTCCGAATTACTAACTAGAGTAGATTGTACATTCGCTTGTTGCTTCCATAAATAACAACAGGAAAAGGAAATAATAGACATTAATTAGTTTAAAAATTATGATTTTTCATGATGCGAGACAATTCCGTTATATTACATGATAAATTTGGACAAACACATGATATTATGACACATTATGAGCACATTTATCGTGTTATAATATATCATATAAGAACATAATACGATTTTATCACATGTACAATCGGTAACAATTGAAACTTGGAATAATTCCGAAATGGCTCCATGTTATGCGAATGTTTCGAACCGGGCACGCAACGCCCCATTTGCCGTTCAGGCTATCTACGTTTCAGATGCTTTGGTCGAGTGTTTATATGAATACATACATATTTATAATCCTTCCTCAATTTAAACGGTTATTTATTTATTTCAAAATGATTACTTTTTATAACAACAAACTTGCCAATTTATTTATTGATATCATAACTTTCTTTTCTTAAAATTAAAATGGGAATTTTTATAAAATCGAAGGTATAGATAAAATCGAAGGAGACGATAATGCGAAGATGGTATTACACGTTCATATTTTCATCCATGAGAGGTTCGGATTATTTAGCTTAAGGCATAAGCATCATGATTTGAGTGCTGGTGATTAACTCATTTACGAGGTTCAAAGACATGCGTCCTAACATAATTATTTGTCTTCAAACTTGATCTATAAGCATCATATATTCTTCCAGTGTTTGTGTTTCAATCACTTATTCACAAGGGGAAAGAAGATATATTATTTGTTGATCTGATGACTTTATTATCAACACCTCTTAACAGCATGCAGCGAAGCTGCAAGTATTTTGTCTAAATAAGTCTTATCAAGATCTTTAATTTACTGAATTTAATAACTATATAGGATAAAGCACATATAATTTCGGCCACATTAGAGTTGTCGAAGTTTGAAAATTAAAGTTTAATTTTAGAGTAAGCTCTTAGAATTTTTTTTTCCAGTATTAGTGTTAATGAGAGTTTGGTTTTGTCTGCATAAGTGTTATCAAGAGTTCAAGTTTTTGTTACATTAAGATTATCAAGAGCTGTAAAATTAATTTTTAATTTTTACAGGAAGAAACTACCTTATACTTGCCAGCCTTTTACCTTGAAAAGGTTTGTTTGGTGGGGGGGGGGGGCAGATTTCACTGCTTTTAAAAGGTATATAATATGGAAATTACAAAGAATAGTAAACATCAACTAAATAAGTAATAAATTTAAAATATTAATGTATATATGCTCAGAGATTATTGGAATAATAATTATTTTTTGGGCAGAATTAATCTGTAGAACAAATAGATATTTTAGATCATTATTATTCACAAAGAAATCTATCTTTTCCATACCACCTTCGAGGTAAATAAAATAGCGCGTTTTTTTTCCTTTATTGACACTAAATTTTATGCTAAGTTCCATAATTATTTGTTTCGCAAATATACATCAAAGAAATCTGTACGTATAAAATTATTGCTAATTAATTCCTTCACAATTGTTTTATCTATATTATAGTATTATGAATAATATTTAGTAAAAAAAGAAGTATATGTAAGTTAGTTTCCAATATTCCTATGATTCCTTATGATATACGTATTATTATTTTTAATGCAAAAGACCTAATTCGGTAAATGTTTAGAAAATTGGAATCGAATTTAAACTTTATGAAAACTTGTAAAAAATAATATCAATAAAGTTGTGGTATCCCCTGTAGGCCTAATCCACAAAATTGACACAAAACTTTATTCTGTTTAATATAATTATTTACTTGATACAGATAGTATGAAAAAGTAAAGATCATTTAATGAAAAATAAATTTTTGGTTGATACGATAAACTTGAAATTTTTCATGATTTCCCTCTGATTAGTACGTTTAATGAAAACATAGTTATTTTCAATTTTCAGAGTGCCCGAAGTACAGGCAGTTTTCAGAATATGGGTTGAGCGTCCCTTTTTTCAATGGAAATACATGTTCTGATTTCTAAAAGGTAAAAAGACCATACAAGTGGTTTAGCCCACAGCTTAGAGAGATAGTATAAAAATTTTGAAGATGATATAGCTGAGCAGTATTAAGATAATCGGAGATGAGAAATATCAAAATTAAAAAATTCAAATTTTGCTAAGCCGTATCAACTTGAATATTCTCATATTATCCCTCTAAGTGACAGGCTTTACAACTCATTAGTTTTCATTACCTTTTACAAAGCAAAACATGCATTTCCCTTGGGAAAAGACTCGTTACATGCAAGATTTGGAAACTGAGTGTACATGTTGCTCTCTCAAAATTGAGAATAACTAATTTTTCATTAAGCAAATTAATCAGAGGGATAGCATAAGAAATTTCAAGTTAATCGTCTAGACCAATTTTGTTACATTTTGAATGCCATAAATGATAATTATTTTGACATTGGTCTATGTGATAAACTTAAACTTTCACATGCTATCCTTGCAATGGATTTCTAGATAGAACATAAGTTTTTCTCAATTTGAAAGGAGTTCAATAAAGAATACTCATTTTCTAGATCATGGATGTAACGAGCCTTTTCCCAAGGGAAAAGCATATTTTGTTTCGCATAGGGTAACGAGAACTTATAAGTTGTAAAGCCACTCACTTAGAGGGATAATATAAAAATTTTCAAGTTGATACGACTCAGCAGTTTTGAATTATTGAATTTTGAAATTTCTAGTCTCTGATTATCTCAATACTGCTCAACTATACCATCGTCAAAATTGTTATACTATCTCTCTAAGCAGTGGGCTTGGAAACTTGAATGATCTTTTTATCTTTTAGAAAGCAAAACATACATTTCGAATGGGAAAAGAGATGCTCAACCCACATTCTGGAAACTGCCTGTATTCCGGGCACTCTGAAAATAACCATTTTTTCATTAAGCAAATCAATCAGAAGGATAGCATATGGAATTTCAAGTTAATCGTCTAGACCAATTTTAAGTTGTTCAATTTTGAATGCCTTAAATCATAATTATTTTGAAATTGGTCTACAAGATTAACTTGAAATTTCATATGCTATCTCTGATTGATTTGCTTAATGAAAATCTAGTTATTTTCAATTTTCAGTGTGCCCTGAGTACAGGCAGTTTCCAGAATATGGGTTGAGCGTCTCTACTCCCAATAGAAATGCATGTTTTGATTTCTAAAAGGTAAAAAGACCATACGAGTGGTTTAGCCCACAGCTTAGGGAGATAGTATAGGGATTTTGAAGATGGTATAGTTGAGTAGTATTCAGATAATCGGAGATTAGAAATTTAAAAATTCAAAAATTCTAATTTTGCTGAGCCGTATCAACTTGAAAATTCTGATGCTATCCCTCTGAGTGTCAGTTTTGACAACTCATAAGTTCTTGTTACCTTATATAAAATAAAACATGCTTTTCCCTTAAGAAAAATCTCGTTACGTCTGGAAACTTAGTGTACTTGCTCTCTCAAAATTGGGAAAAACTTGTAAACCACTTGTCTTCTGAACCTATATAGTAATTATAAATCTTGAAAAAACTTTTTTCACATCACTAGCTTCTCACAGGAATTCCTTCCCTTTATAACATGACAGTTGCGTAACCTCCCAATAGAAATTGTGTAACAACTTTCTTTATACTTAAACGATGAAAGTACAACCCTTTCACTAGCTTGTCACGTCACAAGAAAATTCTTTACTTCTATAACATAATAGTTGTAGGCCTTCATAAGTTCTCGTTACCTTATACAAAACAAAACATGCTTTTCCCATGGGAAAAGTCTCGTTTCGTCTGGAAACTTAGTGTACTTGCTCTCTCAAAATGGGGAAAAACTTCTAAACCATTTGTCTTTTGAACTTATATAATAATTAAAAATCTTGAAAAAACATTTTTCACGTCACTAGCTAGTCACATCACATCACATCACAAGAAAATTGTTTATAACCTGATAGTTGTATGCTTTCCAATATAACCTGAAAAATAAAAAGAACATTTTAACAAAAAATCAGTTCACAAAATCTTTCATTATATTATGTACGATTTATAAAAAAATAAAACTAAATACTTATCTAATTCTAGCCTATTAGTCATGTTTGTGAGATGTCCTAAAATATTAAAATAGCACTGTTTTTATAAAATATATATTTAGGTTAAATTTTACTATATTTTCACTGATTCTTAAAATTACTTATAAATACGATTTTTTGCTGATATATTAATAAACTCTGTTATTGTAATCGTCATCTGCACCACAAACTGTATAAAAGTATATTTCTTTAACATGACAGCATGTGTTATTGTATTGCATAATACAAAACGTCTGCATCTGCACATAAAAAAGACTGCTCGTCTGCATTTGCACACATATAAACTGTATGCATACAATAGTATACGTAGAGCTAACGTCACACGATGATGTACTTCCGCGGAGAACATTTTCTCCGGGAGAAGAATTTTCGTATAGGAGAATTCGTGATGCCGAACTTTCACTTCGCAATAACTTTTGATAGAAGCAATTTCACAAAATATGACCACCCCGATGTCATTTTGTTAGTTTTGTCGCAAGCTTTCATCTGGGTGCTCATATGCAACAAACAAAGTTGTTAATGCGAAGATAACTGTATGTCGAGTTTTCAACAGGGCTAATTTAAAGTATATATAGGATCTGGCTTGCGCCCGACGGCGGCGTACGTACTGACGTACCTTATACTTGCCATCGTGGCGCTACCGCGCCCCTTGATGTAAAAAGATAACCGTCTTTTGAGTGCCGCAAGTATCGCGGAGCAAGAAATACGTCGTTGTAAGCATAGCGAAGAGACGTAAGAAGCATTTTGTAAAGAATGTACAACGTAGACTGCTAGTATGTATAGCCGAAGGAGTGTAATCGAATGTAATACACCGCGTACGCGTGAATATAAAACGAATCAGAGACTTTATCATGCGATCTGGTTACGACAACTGACGTAGGTTTTCTCCGAGGAGTTATCCCTTCGTCACAGGTTTCCTTGCCTGGGTGAATACGGGAGTCGACAGAATTTGGGAATAAGTTCAGCTGTTGTGGTGTATCCGCCAGCTATGAAGAAATAGGCAATTAAGCCGTATTGCCGCCGTAACGATGGGGTGCAGCTCTAACGAAATCGGGCGCATCGTTGTCAAGCAGAAAATGTTGAATGAGTTATTTTACGCGGGCAATGAGTTGATCGCTGTGACCGAGGATGTCATCGGATACATTTCAAGTAGAAAACAACAAGTTTTGATAACAGAAAAAAAAAACTTCAGTACTTTTTTAAGTTAAGACAAACACAGTAATTGCTATTAAGTAATAAGTGCATTAAAAAGCGGTTAAGAAATTGAAAGTTGATTTATATGGAGTTTTATGAATTAACGAAATCTCCTACAGTTTTAACTAGGGTGTCTCTATTACAATGTTTGAAAAGTTGGCGATGTTTTTGAACAATCTGCATAATATTTTGTTTATTGCGTTCATCTTTGCTTAATATAGTATTAAATTGCGAAGCAAGTTGGACACCTCTTTCTACGCAATCATTTATAACTTGAAGAGAGTGAACTACTAGTTTCGCTTCTATGAAGTCTTCTCCCATAATTCACGACTAATTTTTAAAAAATCGGCTTTCAATTTTAATTTGTTGAAAAACTGTAAGGTTTGATTACTGCTAAATTGATTTAAACTTAGTTCATCTATTGCAAGTACCAAAGCCTTATCAGCTTTTCTAGAGCAATTTGAGGTGGTTTTAGAAGAGAAGTTGATTGCATTGCAGATACATTTTTTAACTTCTTTTGACGCCTTGTCGTCAAAAAGTGCTAATGCACTCAGCTCCTCTCCTAAATACCACAAATGCCCTTCCATATTTTGGTAAGAGCCTGGGCAATCTTTTGATTGATTACAGAGAATTTTTTAATATTTCTCAGAAACTCCAAGTCGATTCTTGGAGCAATCTGCGGGATATTTGTTGTGAACCATGCCTGTTGATATACTAAGCATATAAACAGACACATATCGCACAGACCGACAGTTTCACGGGGTGTTAAAAGAAAATATATGAATAAATATATTTTGAGGGTGCAGATGGCTTTAGACATTCACCGCGCATGGTGGAATTATCCAAGTCCTCTAAAATAATCTCTATCTAATGTGATCTGGTCCGATCCTGCTCAGCGATTAAGGTAGGTGTAAGCCTGCTCTTGGTGCTTACGAGCGTACAGAGTCTCGCAATGATGTGATCATCAACGGAGGCAAAGGAAGACTACTCGGCAATGAAGGCAGGAGCGTGTGTGGAGTGGTCGGCGTCGAGGAGTGCAACGAGCCGCGTGCATAAGTGCATGTCGCGTTATAGTGCGGCGACTCTTTATGTCAGAGGACACAGGAAAACTGTAA
Source organism: Philotrypesis tridentata (assembly GCA_018906965.1). Classification (NCBI taxonomy): domain Eukaryota; kingdom Metazoa; phylum Arthropoda; class Insecta; order Hymenoptera; family Pteromalidae; genus Philotrypesis; species Philotrypesis tridentata. The sequence continues at coordinate 138,209 of JACCIB010000255.1, forward strand.
TAAGTCCTTCATCAAACTCTTATTCAATCACGTTCAGTTTTCAAATACCTCCGAAAGCATTTCTCAACAACAGAGAATATTACTGGGAGTAATGCTCGACAACGGAAAATTTCTCCGAGAGCAAGTATCGCCGATGAAAATCCGTTCGAGAGCATTTCCTATCGACAGAGAATACCTTCCAAGGCAATGGTCGACGATGTCAAATTCATCCGAGTGCATTTCAACAAAAATTGTGAAAAATTCTGAGTCCTTTTCGACGACAGACAATACTTCCAAGAATACTTCTTCGCAAAAGATATTTTCTTCAGGAGCATTTCTCGACGATGGAAAATTCCACTTAGAGCATTTGCCGATGATAAGGGAACCCTCAGAGCGCATGTATCGAAAGTAGAGAATCTTCTTGGGAGTATTTGACAAAGACAGAGAATTCTTCCGAGAGTACTTTTCGAGTGTGGAGAATCTCTCCGAGAGCATGTAACCACGAAAGAAAATACATTCTAGAGTATTTCCAAATAATGAAGAATACATCCGAGAGTATTTCTTGATGATGAACAATACTTCCGCGAGCATTTCTCGATGGTAGAGACCCCTTCCGCGAGCACTTCTCGACGATCGAGATCTCCTCAGCGAGCATTTCTGGACGGCAATAAATCCTCCGTGTCGAGAAAGCCTCCGCGAGCATTTCGCGACGATCGAGAACCCCTCCGCGAGCATTTCTCCTTGATTTTTCTAATGATAAAGAAAGCCTCCGCGAGTATTTTTCGAAGATTGAGTATCCCTCTGACAGCATTTTTCGACGGTCAATGAATCCTCCGTATCGAGAAAGACTCCACGTCTAAATATCCTCCAAGAGCATTTCTCGACGGTCGAGAACCCCTCCACGAGCATTTTTCGACGGTCGAGAACCCTTCTGCTTGCCTTTCTAGACGGTGGATAAATCCTCGGTGATGAGGAAGACTCCACGTCGAAAAATCCTCCAAGAGCATTTCTCGACGATCGAGAACCCCTCATGTAATTCATGGTGTGTAATTGGTGGTGAAAGTTATGGGTAAAGGTGCTAGTGGTAGGTCAATTAGCTAGAAGGCTGGTGAACTTTATGGGTAGAGGTAGGAAGTGGTGCCCCCCCCCCCTCATCTGGCCGCTCATCCCTCAAAATGACCAAGAAACGTTTCAAAAGTTTGGCTACTTTTACGGCTTCCCCCCCTTCAATCAACAACTCCCCACTCCCCCCTCCTGAACCCCTCCCTTCATTGGATGTGCTTGGTGGTTGACAAAACAATAGCTCAGTGGACAACGTGCGAGTCTACTGAGCGACAAGAGTTAGGTTCAAATCCCAACAGCAGAAATTTTTTTGAAATATTTTTCTTTGATCCCCTTGAAAGATATTATATTTCGGTAAGGTATGTACGTAAAAAATAATTATTCTATTATTTCCACAGCACCTTGGAGGTAAATAGGAATGGCGTCTTTATTTTAAAGTGGTTTCCTTTGTAGGCCTAATCCACTTTTAATATATATATGGGTGGTTCTCTGACAAATCGAGCGGTCGATTTTTTGACCCTATCGAAAAAAATTTTTAAAATGTTCCTAAGAGACACATGAGTATCCCTGAATTTTTTCAGATTTTTTGCATCAAGTATCTTCGAGTTACAGAGGGTCAAAGTTGATGAAATCATGTTTTTAGCTTTTTCTGGCTACTTTCATTAATTTGTAGATCCTCAGGGAAGCATTTTTCACTATAGAAATATATAACATTTTTTTCTGCAAATTTTCTAAACTATTAAAAAAAATATTTTTGATGTCGTATATATATGTTTTAAGAAAGTTATAAGTCATTTAAGCTTTAAAAAGTTTTAGAAAAGTTCGATCGTCCGTATCATAACCAAAAAATTCATGAAGATACCTTATTTCAATTCAAAAAAGTCTGCGAAAGACCCAGAATGTCAGAGACCTTGGTTTCTCTGTAAAAAATCATTATATCCGTTCGTATATGAAAAAAATTTAGTTTTTTTGCTATATCGAAGAATTTAACCAATTTTATCAATTACGTAAATTTTTTTATAGTAATTTCAATCATTAAAAAAATGATAAGGTTAGTGAAATGCTTCGATATAGCAATAAAACTAAATTTTTTTCATATATGAACGGATATAATGATTTTTTACAGAGAAACCAAGGTCTCTGACATTCTGGGTCTTTCGCAGACTTTTTTGAATTGAAATAAGGTATCTTCATGAATTTTTTGGTTATGATACGGACGATCGAACTTTTCTAAAACTTTTTAAAGCTTAAATGACTTATAACTTTCTTAAAACATATATATACGACATCAAAAATATTTTTTTTGAATAGTTTAGAAAATTTGCAGAAAAAAATTTTATATATCTCTATAGTGAAAAATGCTTCCCTGAGGATCTACAAATTAATGAAAGTAGCCAGAAAAAGCAAAAAAACATGATTTCATCATCTTTGACCCTCTGTAACTCGAAAATACTTGATGCAAAAAATCTGAAAAAATTCAAGGATACTCATATGTCTCTTAGGAACATTTTAAAAATTTTTTTTGATAGGGTCAAAAAATCGACCGCTCGATTTGTCAGAGAACCACCCATATATATATCCAAGAACGCGCCCAGCGATCCGTCCCGACTCGTCCTTTTGAAATGGCGGGTTTTTCGGAACGTACGAGTTCGCCTCGATTGGTCTTGATGTATTATTGTCAACGTGATAATTCTGATTTATTTCTCTTTTTCAATAAAGATTTTTTGAAAACTCCGGAATTTTTGTGTTTTTTCCAGACTTTTTAATGATTTTTTCATAAAAAGTTTAGACTAGTGCCTGCTGAGTGAAGTAATAAAACAATTAGTTATAATATGTATGCGGGGAAATTATTACTAATTGTTTTTCCCTTCAGAATAGTGTTTTGCATTTTAATCTCCAAAAGTTGTATTCAATCTTTCCATCGGTTCACCTGCGAAAATCTACGATCCTAAAATGCATGAATATATTTTTTCGTGGAACACCGTTTACAATTCTTATTTCTACTAACCTATTATTCTATAACGTAATATTTCACAAATTTACTCGAACATTAAAGAATCACACACAGTTCCTACATTAATTTACAATATTGATGAATTATTAAAAATAACTACATCCGCATGTCCATCTATATTAGGGAGATGGCAATTACATCGGATAGAGTCAATCAGATTGCTCGAATGGAACAATTCATAACCTGCGCTATATAACGTTATATAATAATTTCATTCGTCAAACGTGTGCAAATCAACGTGCACGTCATACGCTGAAACGGAGAAACAAGACGGCAACCGGGCAGACAGTAGCGAGCGCCTGCACAACGGTGACCCGACAAGCAGACACGAGCGAATACAAGAAGGGGAAGGTGACTCTCGGGTATAAAAGGCCGAGCTCGGAGCGAGAGTGGTCATTCTGCTCCGAGCTCGAGCTCCGGCTGGTTCCCGGTCCTCTTCAGCAAAGAGTAGCTTCACCAAGGTGTTCCTGGGGCTCGTTCCCCCAGAAGGCCACAAAGGGTAATCCCTTCCTCTCTATGAGCAATAGCTCAGATCGGTGGGAACCCTCCCCCTTCTTGTATTAACCTTGAGCTATGTTAAATCTATGATAGATGATTATATACATAAATACGTAAAATTAGCCCCGGCTAAAATCAGAGTCAAAGCTCATTTATTATTGCTTTAACCTCCTTCCACTCTTGCGGAGGCGCCACCCCCTGAGAAAAGCTAGTTCCCTCTCTCGGACCGGTGTCAAACTCCTTTAAGGAGACGAAGCGTGGGCTAGTTCCCCACTCCTCTCTCCGCCGCTGCGGAGCTGTGTGCGTCCTGACACAGAGGTGCGAGGGCTCTGAGCCCCTCAAAGCATCCCCATCTGCAGCACCCCACCCGGCAGTGCGCTCCTGCACTCCCGGAAAAGGGAAAAACTCGATCGGTACGGATCGGTGAGCGCGTTCTCTGTGTACTATATATATTCTAAAAAAACTGGCATAGCGCAGTTCTTAAACAATGATTATTGAATAATCGAAATAAATCTAAGCACAATTATCAGGTTGAAAATAATTCATGAAGACAAATCGATTCGAACGCATAAGAACCGAACAATCCGCCATTTCAAAAGGACGGATTGGTACGGATCGGTGAGCGCGTTCTCTGTGTACTATATATATTCTAAAAAAACTGGCACAGCGGTGTTCTTAAAAAATGATTATTAAATAATAGAAATTAATCTAAGCACAATTATCAGGTTGAAAATAATTTATGGAGACAAATCGAGTCGAACGCATAAGAGCCGAACAACCCGCCATTTCAAAGGGACGGATCGGGACGGATCGGTGAGCGCGTTCTCTGTGTGCTATATATATTCTAAAAAAAATGGCATAGCGGTGTTCTTAAAAAATGATTATTAAATAATAGAAATTAATCTAAGCACAATTATCAGGTTGAAAATAATTCATGAAGACAAATTGAGTCGAACGCATACGATACCAACAACACGCCATTTCAAAAGGACGGATCGGGACGGATCAGTGAGCCCGTTCTCTGTGTACTATGTATATACTAGAAAAACTGGCATAACGATGTTCTTAAACAATCATTATTGAATAATGGAAATAAATCTAAGCACAATTATCAGCATGAAAATAATACATGAAGACAAATCGAAGCGAACTTATACGATCCGAAAAAGACGCCATTTCAAAAGGACGGATCGGAACGGATCGGTGTGCACGTTCTCTGTGTTATATATATACTAGAAAAACTGGCATAGCGCTTATACCGTGCACGTTGCTTTGCACACGTTTGACGAATGAAATTATTATGTAACGTTATGAATTATTCCATTCGAGCAATCTGACTCTATCCGATATAATCGCCATCTCCCTTTTATAGATGGACATACGGGTGTAGTAATTTTGAATAATTCATCAATGTTACAAATTAATGTAGAATCTGTGCGTGATTCTTTATTGTTCAAATAAATTTGTGAAATATTATGTAATAGAATAATAGGTTAGTAGAAATAAGATCTGTGAACGGGGTTTAACGAAAAAAGATATTCGTGCATGTTAGGATTGTAGATTTTCGCAGGTGAACGGATGAAAAGATTGAATACAACTTTTGAAGGTTATAGGTTTAGGTTATTATATACTTCTGCAGGGAAAAACAATTGGTAATAATTTCCCCGCATAGATATTATAACTGATTGTTTTATTATTTCACTCAGCAGACACTAGTCCAAACTTTCTACGAAAAAATCATTAAATAGTCTAGGAAAAACACAAAAATTCCGGAGTTTTCAAAAAATCTTTATTGAATAAGAGAAATAAAGCAGAATTATCACGTTGACAATAATACATCAAGACAAATCGAGGCAACTCATACGATCCGAAAAACCAGCCATTTCAAAAGGACGGATCGGGACGGATTGATAGCATGTTCTGTGTACTATATATATACTAGAAAAACTGGCACAGCACACCCTGCACCTTGAATTGCACACGTTTGACCAAAAACATTTTTGTATAACGTTCTGAATTGTTCCGTTCGAGCAATCTGATTGGTTCTATTCGATATAATCGCCATATCCCTTTTATAGATGGACATGCGGATGTGGTAATTTTTTCATAACTAATCAATATTATAAATTAATGCAAAAATTGTGCATTATTCTGTGTAAAAAATCCGACATTTCAAAAGGACGGATCGGGACGGATCGATGGGCGCGTTCTTGGATATATATATATATATATATATATATATATGCACATCAAAAGTTGATTAGACCTATAGAGGAAACCGCTTTAAAATAAAATACGCCATTTCTATTTACCTCCAAGGTGCTGTGGAAATAATAATATAATTATTTTTTACGTACATACCTTACTGAAATATAATATCTTACAAAGGGATAAAAAAACATGTCTCTTCCCTATTGGAATAATACAAAAAAAAATATCTTTCCTATTGAAATAATACAGCAATGTTATGGTAATATTGAACAATATTATGGTAACATTGCACAATGTTATCACAATATTACTGGAAAATAATATCTTACAAACGGATCAAAGAAAAATATTTTAAAAAAATTTCTGCGGTCGGGATTTGAACCTAACTCTTGTCGCTCAGTAGGCTCGCACGTTATCGACTAAGCTATTGTTTTGTCAACCACCAAACACTTTCAATGAGGGGGGGTTCAGGAGGGGAGAGTGGGGAGGTGCTGATGGAAGGGGGCGGGGAAAGCCGTAAAAATAACCATGCTTTTGAAACATTTCATGGTCATTTTGAGGGACGAGGGGGCTGATGAGGGGGGAGGACACAACTTTCTACCTTTACCCATAAAGTTCACCCTTCTCCTAGCTAATTGACTTACCACTAGCACCTTGACCCATAACTTTCCCCACCAATTACACACCCTGAATTAAGTGAGGTGTTCTCGATCGTCGAGAAATGCTCTTGGAGGATTTTTCGACGTGGAGTCTTCCTCATCACGGAGGATTTATCCACCGTCTAGAAAGGCAAGCAGAAGGGTTCTCGACCGTCGAAAAATGCTCGCGGAGGGGTTCACGACCGTCGAGAGATGCTCTTGGAGGATATTTAGACGTGGAGCCTTTGTCGACACGGAGGATTTATCGACCGTCGAAAAATGCTTTCGGAGGGGTACTGGATCTTCGAAAAATACTCACGGAGGCTTTCTCTATCATTAGGAAAAGCTCACGGAGGGGTTCTCGACCGTCGAAAAATGCTCTTGGGGATTTTTCGACGTGGAGTCTTTCTCGATACGGAGGATTAATCCACCGTCTCGAAATGTTAGCGGAGGGATTCTCGACCGTTGAAAAATGCTCGCGGAGGGGTTCTCGAACGTTGAGAAATGCTCTTGGAGGCTTTCTCGATACGGAGGATTTATTAACCGTCCAGATATGCTCGCTGAGGAGATCTCGATCGTCGAGAAGTGTTCGCGGAAGGGGTCTCTACCATCGAGAAATGCTCACGGAGGTATTGTTTATCATCAAGAAATACTCTCGGATGTATTCTTCATTATTTGGAAATACTCTAGTATGTATTTTCTTCCGTTGTTACATGCTCTCGGAGAGATTCTCCACACTCGAAAAGTACTCTCGGAAGAATTCTCTGTCTTTGACAAATACTCCCAAGAAAATTCTCCACTTTCGATACATGCGCTCTGAGGGTGCCTTTATCATCGGCAAATGCTCTAAGAGGAATTTTCCATCGTCGAGAAATGCTCCTGAAGAAAATATCTTTTGCGAAGAAGTATTCTTAGAAGTATTGTCTGTCGTCGAAAATGACTCAGAATTATTCACAATTTTTGTTGGAATGCTCTCGAATGAATTTGCCATCGTCGAAAATTACCTTCGAAGGTATTCTCTGTCGATAGGAAATGCTCTCGAACGGATTTTCATCGGCGATACTTGCTCTCGGAGCAATTTTCCGTTGTCGAGCATTACTCCCAGAAATATTCTCTGTTGTTGAGAAATGCTTTCGGAGGTATTTGAAAAATGAACGTGATTGGATAAGAGTTTGATGAAGGACTTATTACAGATTTTTGCGTTCTCTGACATAAATAGTCGCCGCACTATAACGCGACATGCACTCATGCACACGGCTCGTTGCACTCCTCGACGCCAACCACTCCACACACGCTCCTACCTTCACTGCCGAGTAGGCTTCCTTTGCCTCCGTTGAAGATCACATCATTGCGAGACTCTGTACCCTCGTAAGCATCAAGAGCAGGCTTACACCTACCTTAATCGCTGAGCAGTATAGGACCAGATCAGATTAGACACAATAAATTTAGAGTGTAAATCTCAGGTTACTGACGACCAATGCGAATTTTTTGTGTTTATTCGCTCTCACCCCTCCCCCCTGAATCCACTTTGATTTTGTCGTCAACTGTATGCTAACGTAGGGCTTAAGGAGTAAAGGAAAATTTTCTTTTCTGTGGAGAATATCCTATAGGACGAATTTTTTATTCTTCTCATTGAGCATCTCCAGTGGACCACTGCCTTGGCGCTCGAACTCATCTAGCTCACTCTTGCCCTCTCCGAGTACAGGCATCATCTGCTTCTTACGAGAAGAAGGCTTCTAGCGAGCCACTCAGTTACAGAAACGCACGACATGAACCAGAGACAGAGAATCATGCAGTGGGTGGTTCTCACAGTCCAGTTCCTGCTCTGCAGAAAAAGCCCCATCACCAAAAGGATCTCATCGATATCAATCAGCAAAACTTGGGTGTAGTCGATAAATTTTCTGCGCCTCGGGTAGTCGTAAGAGATTTGCAATGTTTAGAGTCTGATGAGCAAGAAGCAGCCTTACATCAATGAATCCCCGTCGCAGAAGTCCCCCCCGCCGGTTAGGAAGATTCACTCAATGAGACAGGAAGCAAGTCTCACAAGTATTTGAGCATTCAGCGAGTATCAGCCACCCATAATCAACAGATACGTTCGAATCAAAACCATTGATTGAGAAGACATTTCTTTTATTACAACAAGGGTTGATTGCGAAAATAGCACAGGCTATGACACAACAGCAACAAGAAATTGAAGATGCCGTGACACAACAGCAATCACTGTGGAACACTCAGCAGTCCAAAGAGCAAGCTCCACATTGCAAAAGCCAGTCGCAGCTCCGCATCCAGCCCAATTTTCCCATAAAGTAGAAAACTCGCATCGAGGTTGGTCCTCGAGCTGTTTGTACTTAGATCGCGCACGTTTATCTATAAACAAAATCACGCGGTTAGCTACCGATTTTCATTCAACAATCCCTTCCAAGCACTTTGATATTTGGTATAATTTTAAAATCTGCCTATATAATTATAATTATTTACCTAGTATCTGAGCTGTCCCTCATAAGCCACCTCCCAACTGGCGCATAATTCATTAACTTCTCGCTTTTCTGGCAACTGAGACTCTCGTGATACCAGCCGCCAGTCTGCAGAGTTTATGCACTTCGGACAGCTTTGCCACATCCTTTTCGGGTAAATAACTGCGTTCGAACCCCCACGATCAAAGAGATAGCCACGAAATCGGCGTCCCCGATGTCTCTTCTCTGTTGTTCCTCACGGCACTATTATTGCGAGAGAGAGAGAGAGAGAGAGAGAGAGAGAGAGAGAGAGAAAGAGAGAGAGAGAGAAAGAGAGAGAGAAAGAGAGACTGCAATGAAAAATCCAAGATTGTAATGTAATAGGCCTACCTATCGATGGTCTTGTGGTTCTGGAAGATCGTGATGGCGAATCCCCTAGATTCCCCTAAGCATCCTTCCATAGCAGGACAGACTACAATCGAATGTGCCGCGAAGCGCTGAACTTAGCGCCGTGCGCGCCCTCTGTCGATCGGGTACACGCAAAATTCCGAGACGTCACAATACCGATGCCACAGGATGAACTTTGAAAAATACTCAATTGATGGATTTTTTTATGTCAGACATAAATTAATTCACTATCTACTCCACTAAGGGTTATTTGACCTCGCCTACACGAATTACACGGTTACTTAACCTAAAAAGTTATATTTCGTGAAATAAATTTTTTATTATTTTCAAAATTAATTCAATCGCAAAAATAATGTGCTTAACGCATTCCGCTTGATCTTTAAACCTTAATACACTTTGCCTGGGCCTTATTCGTTGTACAGAAAAAAAGTTATTAACTTAGAAAGTGCATTCATTCTTAATTTGTCACTAGGTACTACGAAAAGTTCGCAGTCTTTCGCGCGCTATGTTTACAACTGATGTCATACAATCACCTTTTATCTGAATTTATACATATTCTGTTCGTTCAATTTTCCCATTGGTATATTAAATGTGTGTACACGCTATTGAGTCTCTGTGTGTCTTTTTTCCTATTTATGTCATTTTCTTGCATGTGGATGTGCATCAATCTTTTGTTCAAATTCTTTTCCCTATCTTTAATGCTAAATTTATCAAAATTGATATAATTAAATTTATTGCTGTGCTCAGCAATGACACTCTCTTTTGATTTTTTGTGTTCCTCAATACGTGTACACACACTGCTTTTTGTTTCATCAACATACGTAGCGGTGCAATTACTATATTTCAGCTTGTAAACTACATTCTTTTCTAGATGTTTTTCAATTTTGTCTTTCCCTTTTTTAATGATGGTACACATTTGACTGTTGATTTTTGGGATAAATACAATATTGTTTCGCTTTAATGAATATTGCACATATTCGTAAAAACCGCTTACGTATGGTAAACCAACACAAATGCGGTATGTATTATTACTCGCTCTTCGCTCCGTCTGCCTATTTGTTTTTATTGCAGAAAGTCGTTTTTTTACAAACTTATTGATAAAGTCAGTAGGATACTCATATTCGAGCAATAGTCCTTTGATAATATTTATGTTTTTCTTGTGAAAACATTTGCCAGATAATTTAATAGCTCTGTCAACTATGTTTGGATGTTCAGATAAAAAATGTAAAAATCTACCTGAGAAGGTCGGTTTGGTGTACCAATCTGTTTTAATCTTTCCTGCCTTGTTTATCAATAGTACATTTAAGAATGTATAGAATGTAATGTAAGGAGCGATTATAATGAAAAAATGGTGACTCTTCTAGGTGATAGAAACACGTATAGTACTATTAAGAAAAATCCGTTCACAAAATTACTATCTAATGTAAAAAGCTTACTAAATGTATGGAACGAGAATGAATGTTTTGGCAAAAAATATAAAAAGCAAAACTCTTACATCGACAGATAATTGTTTACCAAGGGCATATGGGTTGCCAAAGATATATAAAAAAGACCAACCATTGAAACCTATTATTTCAGAGATTGAGAAGTATTGAAAAACTAGTCACATATAAAAAATAGCTATTATTTTATAGAAAAAATAAAAAATGTAAATGTTCAAACAGACCACTGTATAATTAGCTTAGACGTAAAATCGCTGTATATAATCATTGACAAGACATTAGTCATGCGAAGTATTGAAAAACGGTACGCACGGATCGCAAAAAAATCGGACATCCCGCTTGACGAAATCCTAAATGCTTGCGAGTTCCTTGCAACAAGGCAGGAAGGATTAAAACAGATTGGTACACCAAACCGACATTCACAGTGCAAGATTCTTTTTCAATGTGCCACTTACACGATGTCTCTACTCGGTTATCGGAGAAAGAATTTAATAAATGACACGTGGTTCGACTCTATCAACGTCGCAAAATGGACCTTGCAATATCGATGATGCGACGAGTCTAAGACTTCGTGATATACCGCGCACGAGTAGAATAAGATTACAATAGCGAAGCTCAAACGCGGTAACAAACTGAGACCCCGAGATATGGCACACGCATAGTTGATCGGGGTTACATACATAAATAAGTATCCATAGTATATGCGATTGCATTGGGTTCATTTATTCATACAAACAATTTAAATATTCAAGAGCTGTAATTGGAGATATGGTTATTTAATTGTGCGGCAACTCTGCTCCAGCATCTGTTATAGAGGCGCCCTAGTAGGTCCTCCTTAGTCTGAAAATAAAACCGAACGAATTGGGGTATGTCGCGCGTCTACCCTTGTGTAGTAGAGGAAATTCAACTCTATTATCTTTATCGTGCTAATGAAAGAAAATTTAAGGCGCGTACGGTATGCGTTCACGTCTATTATGTATAAAAAAAAGAAGTGTTACAATCATGAAATGAAGGAAAATCTACTTGCCGGTATATACGATTTATCTACGTTCAATTTAAAATAAGTTGACTCGAAAACCGGGAAAAAAACGCGTGTGAGATAGCTGTTAATCAAAAGAATTATTATGGTTCGGGGAGACGGGGTGATGATACTAGAAGGAGCTCACTAGGCCGCTCTACAAACACACATTTGTAGTGTCATTGTGTGGGGTGTCGCCGAGCCCTCAAGTTGCAATCGGAACATGGAGAATATTTTTGGGATACGGAGGGTATAAACATACGTGCAGGATCCCTGCATCCAACTAATTTTAGGAAGTACATATAAGTACCCACACACTACTTACTAGTGTACGGCAAAATACATGCAACATACATGGTCATGTTTTATTTATTAAATTAAATTTAAACTGGTCATCGCTCCATTTGCCTTGATTTAAACGAATGTTTGATTAACGCAGGGAAATTTATGTAAATGCATCATCATGCAAAAAAAGAAAACACGTTGACGTCACGATCAATTCACCCGAGTGAATTGATTGATGATATGGTGCAAGAGATGCCAAGCGTAAATTTTAATACGACCCAGCGGGACCTAATCGGTGTACTTCGCGATGCGTGCAAACATCCGAGCTCAATCCTGGCGTAGCCGACCTTCCTCGGGAGCCAAAAGCTAGGAGTAGTTAGCTTAGTTTGGTGATACGATTTGATTAAAATAAACTCCGACCGTTCACAGTAATGCCCGTGAAAACGAGAGAAAAGAAAAGATGTACGATGGGCGTGCATAAGTCCCTGCCACACGAGGCACGGCGACCGACTGACACACACAGACGCGGAAACTCTATGCGCACAAGTATGATTATAGCGGTTATACGCGTACTTGTATTTCAAGTGTGATTTAAGCATGAATGATCCGCGAATTAAAATGATGCAAAATGATTCGGAGGGTTCATCAGTATGTACGGTACAGAGACATTATAATACTGGCATCGGCCCTACGGCAATTGTTTAAATAATTTACAACGCGATGGCTAATCAACCTTTATTCGATCGCGCACTTCTCACCACACTCACGGTCGCACAACGGGAGTCAGGGATGCATAGCCCGCTCAACCGAAGGCGTTTAGTTACTACAATATATTAATTAAGTGAATAAAAGGTGCCGGCACCCACGTGCTCGCGTAGCGTACAAGCGGCACAACGAGAGATCCATGGATCGATGCGATGATTATCTCAGAGTCTAGAAGGTTGTAGTATCCTATTGAGCAGCCAGGGAGATAATGATCGCTCATGTCGTAGATCGCGGGGACTGAGCTCCGCTCGGACAAGCGCCGAAACTGCGGCGAAAGTAAAAAAAAAAACATGTACGCAGTACTTGTACTGCCGAGTATCGTGGCTGAGCGATATGTATGTGTGTGTGTCGTATAGACCGCGCCAGGAAAATTCTATATTTGAGCTAGCTGCGCGCTTACGTGTGTATTTGTTGTGCTCGCGAGTGACCGACCACAATGTATAGAACAGCCAGGTACATTTCAGTGCGTGCTATGGCAGCGTACCGTCGCAACAGGTAGATTTTTACATTTTTAATCTGAACATCCGAACAGCCAGAAAATCGCCATTATGTAGAATCTAATTGACAGATTAAATTATCATTTGACTATTAAATTGTCTGACAAATGTTTTCAAAAGACATAAAACATAAATATTATCAAAGGACTCTTATTCGAAAATGACTATCCTGCTGAATTTATCAATAAGTTTGTAAAAAAAAACGACTGTCTGCAATAAAAAAAATAGGCAGACGGAGCAAAGAGCGAGTAATAATACATATCGCAATTGTGTTGGTTTACCATACGTTAGCAGTTTTTAGGAAAATGTGCAATATAAGGAAAATGTACATATTGGACTGTGTATTTTATACACAGTCCAATATGTACCATCATTAAAAAAGGGAAAGATAAAATTGAAAAACACCTAGAAAAGAATGTATAGAATTGCACCGCTACGTATGTTGGTCAGACAAAAAGGAGTGTATGTGCACGTATTGAGGAACACAAAAAATCTAAATAGAGTGTCATTGCTGAGCAAAGCAATAAATTTAATCATTTCAATTTTGTTAAATTTAGCATTAAAGATAGGGAAAAGAATTTGAACAAAAGATTCATGTCAGAAATGATGCACATCCACATGCAAGAAAATGACATAAATAGGAAAGAAGACACACAAAAACTCAATAGCGTGTACACACATTTAATATACCAACTGAAAAATTGAACGAACAGAATGTATATACATTCAGATAGAAGGTGATTGTGTGACGTCACTTGTAAACATAGCGCGCGAAAGACTGCGAACTTTTCTTAGCATGTAAGCTAGGGCTATCGGCTACTTCCTCATTTCCGAGACAGTAGTCGACAAATAAACAATAGTGAGTCATTTGTCGGTTTCTCTCTATTTCCTCCGCTTAGAATTAGCCGGGGAAACGTTTTGAATAGTGTATTCGTTATAAAATCGCTCCGCAGCCGTAAGTTCTCCGATGTGGTTTTCTTTGAAAAAATTTTTTTGTACACATATTCTTTGTAACAATCATAACATTTTTGACAGTTTCCTGAAGAGGACAACAATGATCGGCGAAACGTCGACAAGAAAAAGAATGGTGTTTTTATTTAACCCATTCTATATAACTTGCCTCGGGAAGATCGATACATTCTTTTTATTTATGGTTACTTATCTTTTAATATTCAGAAAGATTTTTTTTATGTCTATGTATACCACATATTATTTGTTTATTAATAAATTGCAGGTTATAAATATTTGCAGATATCTGGACTTCGGCGCAGACAAATTTGGACTATAAGGTCTCAAATTCTTCGTATCGACAACAGCTTCCATTGAGCAAAAGCTGGTTGTGGGATACGCATCCAATCTTCTTCTACACAAATGTATTTTTAAATATTTAATTTATTGTGAAGAGCTAATAATTGTATTTAGTGATATCCGTTCAATTTTTTGGGAGGTATATACAGCAAGATAAGGGAATATGCATATGGAACAGAGTTTGTCTAAGATTTTTAACTAAAAATGAATAAACTGAAGCAATATATTACCAGTAATAGTATTATACGTATAATTATATTAATGGATTTGACTTACAACGAGAGGTCAACTTTTCATACTATAGATTTTAGCTGTATTTGGTTCCCTTTCTCTTAATCAGAAGACACGTGTCTCAGCATTTTTATTATTTAGCACCACAAAGCTTTGCAAATCACTGAATAATATCAAATCATTTGTAACTAATTAAAATTCTGTAATATCAATGTAATTGTAATATTATTACTGGTAATATTTTCTAACATTTTTTAATTGAAACCTTTGATAATCTACTACTCTGCTACATATTTATTTTATTAGTATTAATTCCAAAACTTTCAATGTTAAATATCATTGTGGTTCTATGGCTACAGGCGATGATTCCACAGTATTTTTCTAAATACTATATATAAAATTCTACATTATAAATTTTATTTATTTTCATTATGTTATAAAATTATTTAAAATTATAGATGAACTTTATAGATAATGTTTAGAAATAAATAAAAAAAATCAAAGCGCCAAAATATATAATGTTTATATGTATTATATAATGTTTATATGTTTTGTGACAGCACGCCGCGGGTGGTGTGGAAATCTGTCACTTGAACTTTATAAAATACTTTATTTTTTTGTTTTTTTTACAGCTGTGACCTTATCGCTTTTTATTTCCAGGTCTATTATCCTGCCAATTATGTCAGCATGTTCAGTTGGTTCCAACTATTGTCTTTTTCTTAATCCTGTATTTTCATTGTGGTTATATGGCTACAGGTGTTGATTCCACTGTTTTGAAATTATACACGAACACTTTATGGATAATGTTTAGAAAAAAATAAAAAACATCAACACGCTAAATCATGCTCTATTTTTCAAACCACTTTCCACTTCTCTATGACATTCCATTATTTAAACGATTTATTAAAAATTTTCAACAATTTTATCGGAATCAGAGGGGAATAATTTGATTCTATTTTCAAATCTGTTTTTGAGACATTAATGTCATAAAATTTTTTTTCAAATTTTTCATTATTGATTATGATTCAATTGTTTCCTTGGAGAAATCGTATTATACCACAGTCGGCCTTTTCAGAAAAGCCAACCTTTCTGTAATAACTTCCTAACTAATTCAAATTCTAATCAAACACCAACGCCAAATGGGGATTGGCGAGCGGAGCGAGTAGGAGGGTACCCTCCTAGTGTGTATATATTAGAAGTCACCTTCCTTCCTTTTTTAGCATAGTCGATGACACACTAAATGCGGTGTATGTATGACTTGGGGAGTAGCCCTCCCTTCCTTTTTTAAGTTCCGGTGCAGAGTGGTACTTTCACAGCAGCTGCACTCAGGTCGACGCCTTGGTCGACCGTTGCACATACACCCTCCTTTTATTCGTGAGGCAAGCAGGTGCAAATCTGAAATGGGATTTTACGCTGCTAGTTGTATTCCAATACAGTGCACCTCCATCCACGTAATTAGGATTTGATTACCCATTACTCGCGGCATAGCTTCCATCGTTTCTGCGATTCTAATTTTTGTTCGCCGCGAGGATACGCACCCGGGTTTCAATACCTTTTAAAAAATCTAGTAGACGTAAAAATGTCACTTCCTTTACATAAGTAAGTGCAAATTACTAATGTACAAGTTATTGATAATGAATAAAAGACTCATCATTTGAAGCATAACACAAGTATATCTCAGTTGATTTTGCGGCTTTCCCATAAGTACTTCGAGTCCTACCTTTATTTTTATTAAGAATTTACAGCCCTGGGAAATCTGACTCTGGCTTTATTTTATTTTTTTTTGCTTATATGCACTGCTTAATCTTTAATAATTTATCACGCTACTGATTGCATGGCAATAAGCTTTCTTATTTTTCTTTTATACATGCTTCTAACGCTTTCTCTTATAACGAGTAACTTTAAATTTGACGCCAACCAGCCACGCTACAAGGAGCCACCAGCGTCCGACACTACGGCTGCATGAGAAAAAGCAATATTTATATATAAATATATATATATATATATATATATATATATATAACGTGGCGGCTATGTCCGTTACAATCGGGGAGTCGTCTCCCCGTTTGCACCCGGAGGACTAGCTCGCGGTAGCAGCGGAAGGTCCGTAGCTGGAGGGTAGCCGGAGGCGTGCGGAAAATAACGACACTTTGAATAAAAGGGAAAAGAACAAGCATGTATTCTGCAACAAGAATTGTACAAGCGTGCTCACGGGCACGTAAAGGAACAGGGAGCGAACGCGAGAAGCCCTGACGATGGCCGGTGAGAGCGGTACGCAGAGAGAGAGAGCTGGCACGTACAGAGCTGTATACACAGGAGTCGACGGCGCAATGTAGACCGAAGTTGAGGCGACGGGGCGACGGCGCAGCGGGGCGGTAGTCAGGAGCGTCGCAGAAAGCGGCCAGGGATCGGCACAGCGCGTTGTCGTCAGCTCGGACAGCTGTGGCAGCAAGGTTCCCTCGAGCGGACACGGGCGTAGGGAAAATCGTCGGCAAGCCGGGCTTCGGCGTTCGTGTTCTGCTGAATGTCACTCGCGGGGTTCCGGACGGTGAAAATCGTGCGCGTGGTGCTCAGTGCGAGTGCTCGTGGCTAGGCCCGAATCTAATTTGACACGATCGCGCGGTTCGCGGTCGCGTGCCAGTAGCGCTCTCTCTCCCCCCACTACTCACCTATTCGGCGGTCCTCCGGGCTGCTCGCAGCTGATCCTGTAACAAGCTTATAGTTTGTTATACACATGTTTCGAGATGGAGGACATGCTGGGCATGACGGTTGCAAACCGCCATATCCCTCCCTCCCAGACGCTGGGTAGCTGAAGGTGTACCAGCTCTCGTTGTCTCACAGCATGTACGCGAACATGTAACGGGGTCATCGCGCTCAACACGCGTTCAAAGAAAAATAATGGAAAGAGAAATGAATAAAATAGAAAAAAAAGAAAACGAGAGAAAAAAAATTTTCCCTGGCTTCTTCCTTGTGGAAAGATGCCCAGGAACGGTAGTTTGAACACAGGGAAATGACGACATCGTCTGAGCTTCTTTTTAGGGATACGTTTTTATTTTTTTTTGTATTACGCCACCGAGCGCTACGCCGTTTTGGCCTACCCTCTGCGGAGCGTCGGCGCTGTACAATCCCCCCGGAGCGAATCGCTAGCGCGGGTGGCTAAATGACCGGCGGGGGCACTCGCGACCCCGATTCTGCGTCGCTCGCCCCGTCGGGGAATAGGATATCTTCGCCTCCCGGCTCGGAGTCTCCGTTGGATGCTTCTTCTGCGGTACAACCGTCTTCTTCGGGCGAAGTATCTTCGCCCTCAGGCTCGGAGTTGCCGGCGGTGGCCGTGTGCTCTTCCTTCATGTACGGTTTTAGATCGACAACGTGAATTTTCTCGAAGGTCTCTCCTTGGTCGTTGGTCAGTGTGTACACATCTCGGCCTAGCTTGGCAGCAACCTTAAAAGGTCCGGCAAACTTTGGAGCAAGTTTCGCGTTGATACCCTGGATAGCTGAGGATAAAATGCGGTTTCGCTTCCAAACTTTATCTCCTGGGTGGTATTCAACGTGCCGGCGTTTGGTGTTGTAATACTTAGCTTGGCGGGCTGACGCCTTTCCTGACTGCTTGGCCGCTAATGTTTGTAAGTCTAGCAATTTGCACATTCTATCCCGCCACTACCGGAGTGCTTGTTTGGCGGTCTCTTCTCGGGCTTCCTTCTCTTCGACCCGTCGGGAGCTATGTGGCGGGTAGGGATTGCTTCCCATGTTTAAGAATGCGGGACTTACTCCTGTAGACTCTTGCGTGGCGCTGTAGTACGCGAAGGTCAACTCCGGTAGAAACTCATCCCACGTACGGTGTTCTTTTTCGATGAAGGAGGTGACCATTGTCTTGAACATGCGATTAACGCGTTCCACAGGGTTAGCTTGGGCGTGGTACGGAGGGATCGTGCAGTGTTCAACCTCGTGTCGTGCGAGAAACTCACTCAGTAATTTATTTTTAAACTCTGTTCCGTTATCCGAAAAGAAGATCTCCGGAACTCCAAAGCGCAGGAACACTCGCTTGTTAAGGGCGGTTTTGATGACTCACCCATCAGCCTTGCGGAGGAGGACGACCTCTATCCAGCGAATAAAGTTATCAAGCAGTACCAGGATATATGCGTAACCTCGCTTGGACTTGGGGAACGGGCCCATTACGTCTCCGGAGACCACCTCCCAAGGACTAGCGACTGGCCTTGTCCGCATGAGTCCGGCGGGTCGCATTTGCTCTACCTTGCACTGTTGGCACACGGCGCAAGAGCGCACAAACTGGCTCACGTCGTGATACATTTTTCGCCAGTAGAAATACGTCGCGACACGCTCATACGTTTTACGCCTACCCAGATGTCCGGCGGTAGGCTCGCAATGCGATTCCTGCAGCACTTGCGGTACCTTTTCAGAAGGGATCACTAGCTTCCATGCATCCAAGTCGTCCATGATTTCGCTTATTCCTGCGAGGGGTCGCCAGTGATAAAGTTTCCCCTCGACGATCTTCCAGTCGGGGTGATCCCCGGGTCGGTCATTGACCTGCTTGTAGCTCCTTTTACACCAGGCGTCTCCTGTTTGAGTTTCAAGAGTGTCCAATGACGCGATCAGCTCGGCGTCTGGGGCGCCGTTCTCGTCCTCGAACATCCGAGATAAGGCGTCCAGCACGAAGTTTAGTTTCCCACTCCGGTGGGTGATGGTGAAGTCAAATCCCTGCAGTTTAAGAGCCCATCTGGCTAGACGACCAGTAGGGTTTCGGAGGTTACACAACAACCTTAGGCTGCTGTGATCGGTGATGACTTCGAAAGGATAGCCTTCCACGTAATATCGGAACTTCTCATAGATCGCCCAAACGACGGCCAGACATTCTCGTTCCGTAACCGAATAGTTGAGCTCCGCGCGCGATAGTACGCGACTTGCATATTGGATCACGTGCTCTCTACCTTCGATCGTTTGCGTCAATATGGCCCCAATACCAGTGTCGCTGGCATCCGTTTGGATGACGAATGGGAGACTAAAATCCGGGCGATGTAGTACTGGGTTAGAGGTGAGCACCGCCTTGATTGATTCGAACGCCAGTTGCTGCGGTTCGCCCCATGCGAACATAACCGCCTCGCTCTGGAGGGAAGTTAACGGGTCCGCTAAAGTTCCTAAATTGTCGAGGAACTTTCGGTACCATCCGATCATTCCTATGAATCGACGAAGCTGCGTGCGGTTCTTCGGGACGGGGTAGCTCAAGATAGGAGCTACCTTGTCTGGATCAGGCCTTAAGCCATCTCGGTTGACCATAACGCCAAGATACTTGGCTTTGTGTTCCGAACTTACTCTTCTTTCGGTTAATCGTGAGGCCGGCATCCTTGACTCTCTTAAGCACTAATTCGAGCCAATGCAGATGTTCGTCGAAGTCTTCCGTGACGATGACCTTGTCACTCAATTGTTGGAAGGTGGCGGGCCCTCCAGCGACGCCGTAGGGCATACGAGTGAACTCGAAGAGCCCGAAGCCTGGCACAGTGAAGGCGGTGAGATGCGCATCCTCCGGCCTCATGGCGATTTGGTGGTACGCCGAACTTAAATCGATCGTGGAAATGTAGCGAGCCCTTTGTAGCTTGCTCATTATTGCGTCCATGTACGGTAGCGGGTACGCACTGGTTTTGGACACAGAAGCGGTATGTGCCATCCGCTTTCCTTACCATGACTACAGGGCTTGACCAGTCACTCTTGGAGCGTCTAATAATTCCGGCTTCTAACATGGTCAACACCTGGGCTTGCATCTCTTCTTCAAGTTTTCGAGAGACCGGGTAGTACCTTTGCTTGATTGGGTTGGCTTCGCCCACATCTATGGCGTGCTGAATCAGCTGGATGCAGCCCAGCGTTGCTTCTTCGGCAGGGAGCCATTTGCTCAAGAGTACTTCTAAGCGAGTTCGCTGAGCGTACGAAACGTCGGCCAGCCCGACGGTAGCTAGCGCGTTGTCCTCCCCTTCGACCAGGGCTGCTAGCTCTAAAGGTACTGTCTCCGCTGTGCCCTCGATTCGTAGAACGTTCTGCCGGGGCAGAAGGATCGCGTCTAGTGAACTTACAATCATGATCCTGAGAGTCCGAGTCTGCCCGAGAACGGTGAACGGCATGCTTGCGTAACCATGAATGGGCACTAACTGGCCATTCGCGAGCCTCGCTCCTGGACCTGCGTAAGGAGTGATCACTGCTCCCACGGAGGCAACTAGCTGGACACCTCCAGGGCCAATGGCGGTGCGGGCGGCCCCAGAGTCGCAAAGTGCTCTCAAGCAACAGTCGCCTACTTCAATTTGCACCCACCAGCGGCTGCAGTCAATATCGCCCGGCGAACTCGCGTGCAAAGGCACCATCGTTAACGGTTCGGCGGATTGAGCTGCGAGGGAGGCCTCATCATCCTTGGGAGCTGTGGCGGCTTGCTCTACTTGCCCCCCGATTCGTTTTCCTGGTCCTGTTTAGAACACTCTGGACACGTTTTGGTAATATGCTGGGGCCAGCCACATCCATAGCAACTTACGGAGGGAGGGTACTTCCGCTTCTCTTTCTGACCTTTATTATGTGAGCTCTTCGGTTGACGTGGCCCGGACTCAGCCACGGGTGTTTTCTCTTCCGTGACGTCTGTAATGGTCACAGACTCCTCGGTTTTCGCTTTCGGCTTACGGTTGGCGTTCCCGAGTTTCTTGGCCTTGGGTGACTTTACCTCAGGTGGTTTCGGCCCCGTTGCGCTCACGCCCACTTGTGCCAATGCTTCTTTAAGCATTGCTATGGCTGCGTTTGCCGTCTCGTCAATTGGGCTATCCACGCTCGCCAGCTGGGTGGCGCTCGGCTTCTTGGCCGTTATCTGCTTTTCGCGGTACGCTAACTGAGGCAATAAAGATGTGTTCGGAGCTGGAGGAGACGTATAGTGGTCTCGCTCATATATTAGCTTCTCCGCTTGTTTCGTCAGCATGAGGAGGGAATCTAAATCCTGGATCTGTCCCCGTGGAACGAGCATTTTGATTTCAGCCAGCAGGTTCTCATGGAGCATCCTGATTTTTAAGGCCTCCGACGGCTGGACTTGCAACCGGTTTAATATGGTCAGCACGGCCATAATGTAATCCCGGGCTTTCTCCTTCTTCCATTGCCTACGGGCTTGTGCTTCCGCCAGCAATTTATGCTGAATGTCTTCGTCGACTCCGTAGCTTCTTCTGGCTGCTGTGACAAAATCTTCCCATTTCGTCCACTTGGGGCGCATCAGTCGGCACCATGTTAGGGCTGAGCCTGTCATTACATGTAGTAGGGCGTTCAGCGAGTCTGCTTCGTCCCGGTGAGACGACCTTCTGTTTTCTTCTAATTTCTGGAGGAAGTCTTCAATACAACTGGATTCCTCTCCGTCGAACGTGACTTTCCATTCCCGCGCGATTTTCCCCACATCGCGTGTGTTCCTGGGGTTCCAGTTCGCCAGAGTTGTGCAAGTATCCGCCGTCGCATGCCCAGGATGTGCCGTACTGTCAGCGTGCTGTTGGTTTACAGCGTAAGTCGCCAGTCCGCCTCCCGCCGTAAATAAAGAGTGTGGGTGGAAGGGAGGTAGCTCCGCAGTGCCTTGGGGCGCTGGATGTGGCTGTGAGACGAAGGGGTTCGTCCTATTTGGATGCATCTGTGTGCTGCTGGCCGTCGGCTGAGTATGAATTATTTGAAATGTATCCTGGAATCTCACTCCGGGATTTTGCGTCGCAGTTACTGGCGGGTTCAGATTTGCGTGCAACTCCTCTCTTGAGTTGACCCAACGCTGGAGTTGATCTAGCCTGTTTCGTAAGTCCTCTGTATGGGTCGCCCAGAATCGCCGTTCTTCGGCCAACGTGTGGTCGAAATGTCTTTTTAGATCCTCTAGTGCATCTGGCCAATTTTGTCTTGGTTTTAGTGTTGGTGGTGCTGTGGTGGTGTACGTTACATGAGTTGGTGCTATCGAGGCGACTGTTGTCGTTATACTATTTGTGGTGGTCGTAACGGTTACCGGCGTGGTCGCTGTTTCAAATTATTCCATCAGATCGATGAGGTTTGCTATCTCGTGCGTTGCTGATCGTGGCTGTCTGATTGAAGAATCGTTTTGATAGTGCTCATGCGTTGCTGTTTTGTTTGGGTGTATCGGTGAACTTGACGACAGCAATGTTACGCCTGCTAGGCTAGAGTTGTCTTGCGTTACGCCATCCGGGCGCAAATATCTGCATATTGCCAATTTGGCTCTGTACGATAATCTGTTATCTCTTAAAATTGTTTGATGTACACGGGAGTCTCTTCTGGAAGTGGCGATTATTGATGACTCCTGTGACGGTACGAAATCAGCTGCTGTGTAATCGCCGCAAAGTCGACTAACTAACCTGTCTATATTCCTCCTTTTTGTTGTTTCTAAACGCAGTTCCAAAGCGTTTATCGTGCGATGTAGTTCGAGTGCCGGCATGTTGCATGTCCACTCCGCGATTTCGTTCTCTATTTCCGATTTATCTACTTCTAGATTCAGCGCAATTTTTAGTCCTGAGCAAATCGATTAATCGGCTATACTAATAAATAAAGCGTTGAAGCAGAAAATTTAGAACGAGAGAGAAGAGAAAAAAAAATTTTTAAGCAATGCGGGATTGGTTACGAAAACGTAGTAAATTATTATTTACAAAAAAACGGGTTTTCAGTCACTTTTAATTTCGTCCCTGCCTCCAAATGCGTATTCGCCGTTGTGTCGGGAAGTTATTACTGTTATTATGAAAATTTGCGGATTCGTGAAAAAAAGAAAAGAGAATTTAATTACTGTTGACACGACTCAATGATCTGAGCAGGTTTGTAATAAAAAGTCTACGTATTTTCTAAAATTTTGGAAATTTTCGCTTCACTCTTATCGCGCTCTGTCGTATAGGCGGGCGGTTGCGCGGCGCCGAATGACTACGTCGGCGAATAGCCGGTTGCTATATGCGCGTATGCGGGGCGGCCCTATAGTGGCGCGCTGAATGCACGGTGATCAACTATCTGAGCCCTAACTTAGCGATACACAGTTGTTTACAATTTTTACCACAGTAAAATACAAAAATGATTTCTCTAGATTCGCCAGTATATATTGCTACGTGGATAATGCTTTTTTTCTTATCTCAGACTTTAATATCTTGCTTAAACTCTACGAACGGTGTGCTAGAAATATCCGTACGCGACTTGCGTATTTCCAGCTGTTTGTAAAATTTATTTATTAAGACGAGCAACGATAACAATTTTCGTTGTGCGTTTTGCGTATCGCGAGTTCAATAATACCCGTGCATACTCAATAGCAAGAGAGAGAAAAAGAAAAAGAAAAAAAAATTCAGTTACTCAGTCCTGAGTATGGGTGAGATTTGGCGCTCGTATTTCGCTCCGTTAATTTCGACAATGAATTCCCAGCGGAAAATATTCAAGCGAGCTGGAAAGGCGCAATGTTTACGTCGTCGCGCTGTCTCAAGCGAGCGCGCGATGTAAACACAAGCTTCGCACTTGACTCGTGTCTTGCTTCGTTCGACTGGCGCACGCTATGGCCAAATTCTTAGAACGTGGGCTTCGTAGCTTTTCCCGGCGACCCTATGTGCGTCACGCCTAATTCCCTGCTATAGCTAAAATCGGAATTCACGAATAATGCCACATAAAGGTGGGCGCCAATATAACGGGGCGGTTGCAAACCGTCATAATATATATATATATGGGTGATTCTCTGTGAGATCGACTGGCCGAAAAATAGACCTCACTATAACTCAGGGAATTTGTTCTAGAGGTTGCCACGAGTTACTCCAAATTTTTTCAGATTTTTTGAATTGATTGTCTTACAGTTACAGGGGGTCAAAGTTGATAAAATCAGTTTTTTTTTTGCATTTTGTGCTGATTTTCAAAAATTCATAGCTCTTCAGTGAAGTATTTATCACTATAGGAACATATAACAATTTTTTCTTAAAATTTTCTCAATTTTTCAAAAAAAAAAACTGTTGAAATTATATATATATATGTATTACACGTCATATATGTAATTTAAATCTTGGAATTCAAAATTTTCAAGGTATGAACTATCGGATCCCAACCAAAATTTTTGTAAAGATTGCTTATTTTAGTAGAAAAGTTTCTACGTATGTCCCAACCCATCAGACTTGCTCTATTTCTTGCTAAAAATAAAGTTATTACTCATATTTTGCTACATTTGGCAAATAATGATCTACTTCCACCTTTATAATTATAAATTCATTTGAATTAATTATAGTATGTATAGTAGATATATATAATACATAATGAGGTAATATTTCTTAATGTAATAGATAATAATTCTATATGTATAGCGACTAAAATCTGGATTAATAGTTAATTTATAAAATTGTACTTACAGTCATAGACGTGTGAGGTGGTTTTAACTTGTTTTCCCGGACCAACTTATTTGAATCACCTGTAACAAACAAAGAACAATTTATTTTATGTCACGGACGTAGAGCGCCTGCATAGGTGCAACATGACGGGCGAAGTGATAAGAGGAGTTGCGCTTCGATGCATGAAACTGCATCGTAGACGTTAGCTCCGTGGTTAGAGCACAGGCCTTTGGCTCTCGGGTCCGCGAGTTCGAGTCCCGTCGTCTACCTTTTTCTTACGCTTTCCAATCCCGTCCAACATTCATACGTTTCATACGTAACAGATTTGGCATCCCTTGTGCGGGAGATCGCACTGGTTTAGAACCCGGCTAAGAAAAGATCTCCTGAGCGACGAATCCATATACAAACGATCCCTACATTACCCGCACTGCGATCCGTTCCAAAAAAGGCTCCGACTCCCCCGATGCCCCAGAGATCCATCTGCGCGGTAAAAAGCAGGCTTGCAACCCAGTGTCATGCAACACGTAAGCGGCACCGTAAGACGAGTTCTGCAATCAGCGAGGAAAAGATCGGAAGCCGAGGACGGCTTCGCCTTAAAGCAGGGTGGTGTCACGGACATAGAGCGCCTGCATAGGTGCAACATGACGGGCGAAGTGATAAGAGGAATCGCGCTTCGATGCATGAAACTGCATCGTAGACGTTAGCTCCGTGGTTAGAGCATAGGCCTCTGGCTCTCGGGTCCGCGAGTTCGAGTCTCGTCGTCTACCTTTTTCTTACGCTTTCCAATCCCGTCCAACATTTATACGTTTCATACGTAACATTTAACACAAAGAATTGTGTTCTTTAATTTAAAGTTAATCGAATTAAGGGGTTCGGCCTGAGTTAAACCTGTAAAAAAGACATTAATAAGTAATAGGCTGAAAAAAATTATTTATTCATAGAATCAAAAAAAATCTTTCTCCTACTTAAAATCTAGGTATTCAACATATTTTTAACTATTTTAAAAAAATGATATATCTATACTTACATTGTCAACAATTACATTTATAAATCACTAATTTTCAGCACTTTTTTCCCTTTGCCGCAGGATATCTCAGCATCCAGATGATGAATTGACACCAGATAGGATGGAAAATCTTCTGAACATGTTTCTTCACTGCTTGAGTGGAAGACTTTTCTACAAAATATAAATTTTAAATATTTAGTAAATCATAAATTGATTATATTAGTAATTGTAGTGAATATTACATATATTCACATACGTAACATTGACTTTTACCTTGTATTAGTCAATTCTGCTTCGCTCAATCAGTGAAGAAATATATGCTGGAGTTTTCCACAAAATTTCAGCCTGATTGGTCTTATCGTTGCTGAGAAAACCTGCGGCAAAGGACCTAAAATCATAAAAATGGCAAAACTGAGAAAAATGCATTTAAAGTTCATCAAAACACTTATGTATATTTATCAGGCAGTACTTACATGAACTGCTCAGCATACTTTTGTTATGTTTTGGCATGAAATACCTATGTATTAAGGCATATATGAAGACCCGGGTGCTGTACATGTAGATATACCAGTATCGAAAGCTGAAATTGAAATGTAACTTTTTAATACGCATTGACAGTCAGCATATTTTACAAGAATATAATTTTGGTTATTGCTTACCCATTACTTAACAGGATTGTTAACAACAACAAGCAGTAGACTTTGAGCTGCTTTGAGATCATTTAACACACAGGCATTTTCTTGTACACATGATATTTATAGCCCGTACACCTAAAAATAAAGAATAAACTCACAAAGAACAAATTCTTCACAAATTATATGTTGTTTATAATCCAAACACTTATCTAAATTTGAAGACTAGTAGACTCAGAAGTTATCATAACAGCACAATAACATCAAGCTTACACTAAACTACAGACAGCAGACGAAACAGTTGATGTCTAAATACAAACTCGATTAGGTCGGTAAAACAGTGATTTCATTTTCCATATGCTGTAAGGTGCCATGTTTTCAGGCGGTAATTTAAATTTGCACGTATGTTTTTTTACCCCTTTTTAAGTTTGATTAAAAAATGACAAGACTAAATTTAAATTCTAAATTTATTTTATTTTGAACATTCAAAATAAAAATAAAAGCTACGGTTTTATAAAAATTAGCTATTTATAGTATGTAATGATTCAATAAATATGCTTTTTTTTTAATAAAATTGCGTTTTCAAAAGGAGTTTGTAAACACATTTAATTTTATATTTTCTATGAAAAAGCAATTTTTTTGAATAATCAAAAGTGCTATAAGACAAAACATCAATAATACGCAATTTTGAAAAATGATATTTTTTTAGTATTTGGCCTATAACTTTGTAACGAAATTTTTTCGAGTAAAAAGGACTTCGGCAACTCATTCTACAGATAATTTCCTATGAAAAAAGTCAAAAAAAAAAAATCGATTTTTTGAAGGTTTTAACTCAGGCCGAACCCCTTAAAAATAATAAAAGTATACATATCTGATGTTCAATGAGTCATTCACAGTATCTTTATATATACATGACATTTGTCCATGTGGACTTTTACACTTTAAACTTTCTCCAGGCTACAGCTCAGACACTGTTACACACGCGGCGTACGAGTTTTAGAGGGTTTAAGTGCATTTTAAACAATATATTTTATTATAAATTATTGATCCCGGCGCGTATGAGGTTAGGCAGCTGATAGCAGCAGCAGTAGAACTAAAGCTTCAGATTATACTCAGCATAATAGCACGATATTATATATATATATATATATATAAATAAAAGTTTAAGAGCAGGCCGTATGTTCAATCAAATTTCTAACCAATTAAAATAAAGTGCTTGAAAAGACCTTTCATTTTTCATATAAATTTGTCTAAATCGGATGCATTGACCAAAAGTGTCGCATTTTAGAAGATGATGAATTTGGATTCAAGCTTTTACGAAAATGACCACTCTTACCTTTTTTTCTTAAAATCCTTCTAACTTTTGATCTAAACATCCGTTTGCAACGTTCAATACGTCAAATTAAAGGTCTGTTTTTGTACTTTTTAATTACTCGGCGGTTTTTTTCTTTTCGCTTATGCTGAGCTATATATATGCTTTTCAACAATATCGTACTTTGAAAGCATATATATAGCACACTACGAAATAAATAAAAATTTTACGAAATAAATAAAACTTTCTTTTTCTAAATCGTCTAAAGTTTGGGTTTCTCATTCGGTACGTTATATATATATGCTTCTCAAAATCAGTAAAAAGCAATCAACTTTAGAAGCATATATATAGATCATCGCACAAAAAATACTAACTTTAATAAATTAATACGAAAGTGGAAGAAAAGAGCTTTAAATTGAGATATTAAATTTTGAAAACGATTAATTGGATCGCAAATCATGAGGTTTTAAATAAAAAACGATTATTTTCATATTTTCTTGCATGTAAATGCTTGACAAAATCCAGAGAATCTTACATTTCTTTAAATCCTTCTCAATTTTTATCCAGTAGTGCGTTTTCAACGTTTAATATCTCAAATTAAAGCTCTTTTATTCTACTTTCATAATAATTTATCAGATTTCAAATTTTTTTCTGCGATGATCTATATATATGCTTCTCAAATTGGTTGCTTTTTACTGATTTTGAGAAGCATATATATAACGTACCGGATGAGAAACCCAAATATTGCTTTTTTCCATGAAATTACTGGATTTTGGAGAATCCAGAGATTTTTTCCTATCTTCAAATGCTATTAACTTTTGATCCAGTCATACATTTTCAAAGTTTAATAGCTTAAATTAAAGCTCATTTCTTCTACTTTTGTGCTATTTGGTCTAAAGTTTTTATTTATTTCGTAGTGTGCTAAATATATGCTTTCAAAGAACGATCTTTTTGAAAAGTATATATATAGCTCATCACAAGCGAAAAGAAAAATTTCGTCCAGTAATTAACAGGTACAAAAACAGAGCTTTAATTTAACGCATTGAACGTTGCAACCGGATGCTTGGATCAAAAGTTAGAAGGATTTTAAGAAAAAAAAGGTAAGAGCGGTCATTTTCGTAAAAGCTTGAGTCCAAGTTCATCGTCTTCTAAAATGCGAAATTTTTTATCAGTGCATCCGATTTAGACACATTTATATCCAAATGAAAAGTCTTTTCCGGCGCTTTATTTTAATTGGTTAGAAAGTTGATTGAACATACGGCCTGCTCTTAAACTAATAGGTAAATCAAAAAAACGCGAAAAAAATTAGCATATTTTTTTTTCAGTTTTTGGCCCATAACGTTTTATTGGCATAGGGCGCCGATGTATTTCGGTCAATTTTTTTGTATTGTATGCCCTAACGAGTCAAAAAAAACCTAGCCCGGTTAGTGTGCCCTCAAAATTGCTCATCTTCCACTTTTTGGCCCTAAAATTGCCACCTGGCCGTAGATTTCCTCATATATGTGTGTGTGCGCGCGCATGTACCCATATAGCACCCAATACTCTGGGAATATTGCTGGAATGTTACTTTGGTAATAGTCGGGGCAAGTTAGCATTTTTGCATTAAGTTTCTTCTAACTTTACTTTTATGATTGAAATATGTTATTGGTAACTTACTCAAAATGACCCTAAAATCTCGACTTCGGGCCAGATCGGGAACATTGTTATTATTGCAAAAAGAATTCCGAAAATGCAATTTTTTTTAGTTTTTTGCGAATAACTTTTTTGTAACTCATTTCACGTAAAAAAAGATAGAGATAAAAGTTGTTCAGAATGGAATTTCATATAACATACATGTATTGCCGACGCAAAATTAATTTTTTTAGTCGTTAAATTGTTGAACGAAAAAAAAATTTTTTTTAAATTGGATATTGTCACAGATTTTACAAAAAATTATATTTTTCGTTGAATAAGTACTCAAAGATGAGTTATAGTACGAACAATGTAAAAATCATAGTCCGATCTGGATATATCAAAATGGCGTCTCATTGCAAAATTATTTATTTCAATTCTTTTGTTGATATTATCGATCTCTCCGAGGCAATGGTTTAGAAAGGGTTTAAAAAATTAAAACTCCTTTCTTTTAAGGAACGACGTTTCGGCGATCATTGTCGCCCTCATCAGGAAAATATTGGAGCACATTTGATTTGTGTACATCTCGATAATCCTTTCCCCCGGCTAGTTAACAGCGGGGGAAGAGAGAGACCGAGTGACACAGCTATTATTTATACCGCTTTGTCAGCTACTGTCTCGGAAGTCTGAAAAACCATGAATTTTCGAATAAATTTTGTTGAGATCCGACCAATAGGAGCCGAGATACGAAAATTTTTTGAATGGACGATCACGCGGAAACTACTGAATATTTTTCGATGAAATTTGGTACAGTTCTTACTGAAATAATACTTTAAATGATAGCATTTTTCCCGATTGTTGTAGATAGCTCAGTTTGTCTGAAATGACCCATGAACAATTGGAAATCTGCGTGCGCGGCCGAGCGGCTCCTTCAGCCGGGAGGCGCGGTGGTGGGGGGAACGCCGCGCGGTGGCGGACAGTATTCGTACACGTTAGTTGTAATTAGATTATCTCGGTAACTAAGGCTGCTATTGCAATGAATTTTTTTTTTTCATTCAACGTGTTTTTTTCTCAGCTTTAACGTTATACTAATTTAATTTTTACAGATGTAATGCAAATACCCCCAATTGACAATTTTTCTGAAAAAAAATCTTTTTTAGCTATGTACACAACCTTTATATGCATATATTGCACTACTAAATATGTTCATACTGAATATTAATATCTGTATTATGATAGCAATGCAATTCATCCATATAAAGGTTGTGTACATAGCTAAAAAAGATTTTTTTTCAGAAAAATTGTCAATTGGGGTATTTGCATTACACCTGTAAAAATTAAATTAGTATAACGTTAAAGCTGAGAAAAAAACACGTTAAATGAAAAAAAAATACGTTGCAATAGCAGCCTTGGTTACCGAGATAATCTAATTACAACTAACGTGTACGAATACTATCCGCCGCCGCGCGGCGTTCTCCCCACCACCGCGCCTCCCAGTCGGAGGAGCCGCTCGGCCGCGCGCGCAGATATCCAATTGTTCATTGGTC
Source organism: Philotrypesis tridentata (assembly GCA_018906965.1). NCBI lineage: Eukaryota > Metazoa > Arthropoda > Insecta > Hymenoptera > Pteromalidae > Philotrypesis > Philotrypesis tridentata. The sequence continues at coordinate 169,475 of JACCIB010000255.1, forward strand.
ATTTTAGACAAACTGAGCTATCTACAACAATCAGGAAAAATGCTATCATTTAAAGTATTATTTCAGTAAGCACTGTACCAAATTTCATCGAAAAATATTAAGGGGTTATGACAGTGTTAAAATTTTGAAAATATCCATTTTTTTTATTCACTTTTTTCACAGTTAGTAGTCCGTAGAATATGGACCTTAAAGCCGTTTTTTGCTAAAAAAGTTTGCCTCGAAGATATCGACAAAAAACTGATAAATCTGTTTCAAGTAAATTTTTTAAAAATCGTGATTTTTAAATATTTTAATTAGGCGAAACTTGTGGAAAGGATTGTTCTACCACACTTTTTACAGAGTAATTTCATGAGAAATCTTACTGAAAATACGACTTAAAAACCGTTTTACAAACCGTTTTTTTCTCAAGAGTTATGACTTTATTTCCGTAAAATAATTAAAATCCGTAAAATGAATTTTTCTATGTGTCATTTTATGTTACTAAACTCAATGTGTTAAAGTAAAGGCATTCAACAAATTTGAATTTGCCACTCGAACAGGTTGTGGCTCACAGCGTCCAGTCGAGAATGAAGATTACTGTTTGATCGGTATAGTAGAATTTTCTATAAAACAGCAGAAAGCAGCGAAACAGCTGTTTTTCATTCAAGACACTAGATTAGTGCAGTTAGTCTGCTAGCTGCTGTAACTGTTTATAATCTCAGTGGTGTTGTAAAAGTGCAAGAGCTTCTGCAGAGTACAAACATTATTCAGATAAGTATTGGAAACTAATTTGTAATAATTGTGTTTATAATGAGCTTTTTCTTTGTTGGTTTATTTTTTGCTTTTAGGTGTACGGGTGCAAGTCAGCAAGATGGGAGTTTATAATGACTGTCTGGAGTATTATTTGGCATACTTTTTAACATATCGAAGTCTATTTAATAATGGTAAGTATTGCATGTAACTGTAATTCATAAACATTACTTGATTATGAATAGCTAACGATAATTTTCATTTTATTTTCAGCTTCTAAATGCTATTATCACACAGCATGATAGGCGCGTACCACCAAATATACTTAATTGTATGTATATTTGAGTACCAAAAACAAATCAAGGTATGTCAGATAGTTTCTGTAAGTATAGCTGAGTTCATTTGTATGATTTACATAATAAACTTTAAATGCCTTTTACTCAAATTTAGTTTTTTCATGCTTTTTGTGTACTTGCCGCAGCTTTCTGAAGGAACCGTACCATCAATCCTGATGAACCAAAGTGGAAAACCTTCCTTATGAGTATGGTCACAAACTAAGCGGAGCAGAATTGGCAAACATAAGTTCAAAGTGAATGTTACGTATGTTTACATATGTAACATTCACTATAATTACTGATATTGTAAATATATGTTGAATCAATTACATTAATTTTGTGTTTTTCAGGAATCTGTTACACTTAGTCTGAGACCAGATTCATAAGGAAAATTTGGCACTTTGATTCATCAGGATTGATGGTACGGTTCCATCAGAAACATGCGGCAAGCAAACAAAAGTGATGAAAATGATGTTTTTTGGTAAGTAAATACCTTTCATTGTTGTTAAATGTTATACTCACTTAATGCATATTCTTAATGCATGTATAATACTTGTATTTGAAAGCAAAAATATAGTTTTTAAAGCACCTATATATCTATTAATTTTTTACAACACTAACAATTTTTCTTTTTTTTTCAGGTTTTAACACTGTCATAACGCCTTAAGTAGTTTCGGCGTGATCGTCCATTCAAAAAATTTTCGTATCTCGGCTCCTATTAGTCGGATCTCAACAAAATTTATACGAAAATTCATGGTTTTTTACGTACTTTAAGATGCATTTTACTGCGTTTCTCTAACCTTAAAATTGGCGAAAATAAAAATTATTTGTTGTTAAAAATGTTGTTGAATATTAATTTGTAAAAAAGTTCTTTTTAGCATTTGTTAAGACTTCATAAGCTGTTGATTCAACGCACTTGGATCAAGTTATCGCTCCATGGGCAATTTGGAGATGAATTTGAAATTTTGAAATAAATAATTTTGCAATGAGACGCCATTTTGAGATATCCAGATCGGACAATGATTTTTACATTGTTCGTACTATAACTCATCATTAAGTACTTATTCAATGAAAAATATAATTTTTTATAAAATCTGTGGCAATATGAAATTTAAAAAAAAAATTTTTTTCGTTTAACAATTTAACGACTAAAAAAATTAATTTTGCGTCGGCAATACATGTATGTTATATGAAATTCAATTCTGAACAACTTTCATCTCTATCTTTTACTAAAAAAAAGTGCATTTTCGGAATTCTTTTTGCAATAATAACAATGTTCCCGATCTGGCCCGAAGTCGAGACTTGTTGCGGGAAGGTTGCGTAACCAGCTGGCCACGGTCAGGCAACATTGCTGCGAAGTGGAATGTCCGTTTTAAAATTACATCGATTCGATCGGTATTCCGGACCCATCCGTGGAAAGTAATATTACAGTAATATTGTAGGAAGCTTATTCTACGTTCCCAGAACATTAATATATTCCACATTTTTTTTTCGATTTTTTCGTTGTCATTGAAGTTAATGTGTAGGTTAAAACGAATGATAAACGAGGGACTTTAATATATAACCTAGGTTCAAAGTTATTTGACAACAACAAAACAATAGCTCAGTGGATAACGAGCGAATCTACTGAGCGAAAGGAGTTGAGTTCAAATGCCGACCGGAGACATTTTTTTTAAACATTTTTCTTTGATCCCTTTGTAAGATATTATATTCCAGTAACGTTGTGATAAAATTGTGCAATGTTACCGTAACATTGCTGTATTATTTCAATAGGGAAAAAATCGAAAAATATTTATAATTCATTAATTTTCTGGGAATGTTGAATAAGCTTACTAGAATATTACTGTAATATTACTTTCCACGGATGAGTACGGAATACCGATCGAATCGATGTAACATTAAAACGGACATTCTACTTCGCAACAATGTTGCCTGACCGTGGTCAGCTGGTTACGTAACCTTCCCGCAACATAATTGATCCTACTTTACTTACCAAAATAACATTCCAGCAATATTCCCAGAGTATTGGGTGCTATATGCGTATGTAGGCGTCTGTGCGTATATATATCTGTGAGCGTGCGTGCGTGATTATAAATGTAAAATATTTATAAAAGGTAGGCAAGTATAAGGTTGTTTCTTCATTTAAATTATAGAATAATTTTCAAACTCTCGTCAACTTGGAAAATCTAAAACTCTCTTCAATGAAATATGTATGTTCGTAATCAGCTTGGTATTAAGTATCCATGGAACTGATAATCATTCTTTTTAGTATCACTTATATATATAACAGTATAATATTAAATGCAGTCACCATCAAACAGACCTTTCTGTTAGGATTGCCTTCCACGGCAAGTTTTATTACACGCGCGAAATACAAATGTGTCTTTTCTACATGTCTGGCTTTATTCTCGCTACATTCTCGGTTTAAAGCTGATTTTATTTTGCTTCCTGATGCTTATGTGCTCGCTGTGGATCGAGTCGTAGCCCTCCACCTTTTTCCAACAGAATAAACTCTGGGGCACGCTGCCTCCATTCTCTGATGTCTGGCTATAATTCATTCTCTCCTACGTATGTTCTTTATCCTTCTCGTACTCATTCTCTTTCTCTAGCAAGCCAACATGGCGGCAGTCGCTCACGTGCGTTCGCCTCGTGGGTCGTATGCTTCGTCTCGAGTTTTCCTCTCTCTCTTCCGCTCACGGTGACTCGACGCTGCGCTGTGGTCGCCTCACTCTCGTTCTCGCCTCCTACTACCGTACGCTGCTGCGCTCTATAATCCCCTCGCTCTCGCTGCTGCTGCTCGGCGGTAGGCTACTCGCGGTGCCGCATTGTTTTCCTCTAGCTCTATTACGGGCTGTCTGCTCGTGTGCTGGTGCTGAAAACACCACCGTGTGTAAGATGTTGTTGTCTTAATCGTGTGGTGTCCAAGCAAGCAGCTATTGACAGGATCCCCGACACAGCGTATACTCCTATTATACATTTATCTATGTAACTTGAAAGTTGTCATGGAGTCCCTATGACTAATTTATTTAATGAAAAATTAGTCCTTTTCAATTTTCAGAGAGTTCAAAGTACAACCAACTTTATATATATATAATATAGATTAGAGTGCCTTTTGGCAACGAAAGTGTACCTTCTGCTCCCTAAAAGGTAACAAGTACATGTCAGTTGTCAAGCCCACTAGTCAAAAGGATACCATGAGAAATTTTAAATTGATATCATGTTTGAACCATTTTTGACCATTTTTGAATATTCTAATTTTGAAACCTTTAATTGTTAATATTTTAAAACTGGTCAAAGGTATCAATTAAAAATTTCTCATAATATCCTTTTGACTATTGGGCTTGAGAACTCATGTGTTCTTTTTACCTTTTAGATAGCAGAGAATACACTTCCTTTAAAAAAAAGGTACGCTCATCCATATAATGGAAGCTGATTGTACTTCGTACACCCTGGATACACAGAGATTCCATAACAAGTTTCAGGTTTATCCGTTGTACCAGCTTTGAATTTTTATATTTTTAAGCTTTAATCTTGGATTATTGCAAAAGCGGTTCAACGAATTAACCTTAAAATTGCGATGGAATCCCTGTGATTAATTGAACTGATCACGTTACCTTACTAATTAAGTATCAAACCTAGTGGCTTAGGTATCATGAACACTTGCGATTGTATTTTTTTGTAATTATTTTTTCGATTTTGTAAATTTTGTTACGACTGAAATAGTTCTTAAACCAAAAATTTTATTACCCTTCATAAAAGTTGTCAAAGTTGAGATATTTAGTGACCCATTATTAAATGGATACATTTCATAATTGGAATCAAAATAAAAAAACTTACGCTCACTCTAAACCAGTTATTTTTCTAAACTTGATAATAAATTTTCCTCGAAATATTTTTCACTTTACATATTTGTCACTGGAATTCCTTTGCTGTATAACCTGCCAGTTGTGTATAACCTGGAATATATGTATAATGGAAATTGAAAATATCTAAAAAATAAATGAAAACATTTGAACACAGAATTAGTTTACAAAAAGTTTATATCTTTTTTACTGCTATATATCAAAATAAAACTAAATACTTATCTAATTACATACTACTAATCATATTGATCATTATGTACGAAGTTGACTTCATTATTTCATACTGTTTTAAAACGACAATGTTTTAAAATATTAAATTGATGTCATATTTCACACTATTTTATAATAATATGTTAAATTATTAATTGAAATATCCTCGTTGATTATTGTAAATATAAACAATGTTTCACCGTGAAACATCGTCTGCATCTGCGCAGCATGTACAAGTATATATCTCTAGTGATGCATGATGTCTATATATTATTACGGAAATAAGTAGAGCTGACGTAACCGGATGAATTGTTCAGTTTTCATTTTTCTCTCTTGAGTAGAATCGAGGAGCCCGAAATTCCACTTTACACTATTGATAGAAACAATTTCAGAAAATGTGATACTGATGTGATTTTGTTAGTTTTGTCGTAAGCTTTCGTTTTAGTAGTCCCATGTGACAAACAAAGCTGTTAAAGTGAAGAAAACGATAGGAAAAAGTATCGAGTATGGAAAAATGCCTTTGAGATGTATAATAGGGTCTGGCTAGCGCCCAACGGCGGCATCCGTACTGACGTACCCTATACTTGCCATCGTGGCGCTACCGCGCCTTTTGATAGCACTATACATTTTATAATGTATTCATATTATATACATAAATTTTTCTTCCCTCAATTTTGAAAGTTGACTTGTACCCCCCCCCCTTCCCACATATGACATGAACATATATAATTATTGTACCAAATGGCCACTACTTCTATTTGAATGCTCTAATTCCCGGGCTATATGATAAATTAAATGGATTCAGAATTTGTAGAATAGATTAAGAATTAAGATTTCAAATGTAATAGATTAAAAATTCTCTAAATACCTACTCCCCCGCCCATGGTAATTTAAATTGTTTGCCGCAAACGTATATCTCCCAGGTAATGAAATTTTCGGGTAAAGGGGTGGACATTGTACACCCATTATTGGCGAAATAGCAACCTTATGTGCAATTCGACAGAATTCCATACACATTTATGCATGGAAGGTTGACAAAACTCTAATAGAGATGCAGGCACTGTGAGGCCTTTATAAAGAAGCGTGGGAAAAAATCACTTTCTTTTAATGCAATCCAATAAACCGAAGCTGAGATCTAGCGTTATACATACCTTTACACATACATACATCCAGACGGACATTTTCTAAAAATGTTTGATTTTACTTCCAATCATCTTAAAATCATACTTTCAGTGTTTTTAAGCAAACTTCACTCTCACAAAGCTTCCTCTTGGAGGAAGCAATTCATGAAGATGCCTTTTTTCAGTACAAAAATGTCTGTGAAACTCCCAGAATGGGCCTGAGTTACTCTGATAATCTAAAAATCTAAATATCACTTGTCACAACAAAAATTGGATTTCCTATCTGAAAAAATATATTTAAATAATAAAAGAAAATCCTAAGACAGAAAGTATTCTTGAGATTTTTCTTAATTTCGCTTCGTTTGCAAATTAAAAATCGATGAAAATGGAGAATTTCGATGGTAAGTTTTAAATTAACGTCTGGTTTTTTAAAGTTACTTCAACCACTATTTTAAATGTGAATCCGATAGTAAAAAAAATTCGGATAAATCATAGTTAATGTAAAATTTTCTGGTCTTTCGACTGGTAGTATTAAAATTTTGAAAAAAATTTATATGAATATAGTATTATTTCTTTATTTAACAAAAAACACAAAATTTTGAATAAAAAATTTATATAAGCGAGCCTCTCTGGGTTGGTCGTGAGGGGCGCTGTGGGCACGGCGACTTGGAGAGATGGCTCTCGCTCAATCTCCTTTGGAACGGAACGCTCGAACGAGAGTTCGTGAGACCGATGGCGACGGATGAGATCGTCGGCGTGGAGCGTAGCTTCTTCGGTGTTGGCGGGAAGAGCGCTCGAAGAGCGATTTAAGGGTGCTCTTGGAGAGCGGTCGAAGTTGGAGGCAGCTGGCAGCGTAGAGGCTTCCTCGATGCAGTCATTCCCGGTTGTAGCTTCCACGTTGCATAAAGAGCGGATGCGGCGTAGCCTCCACCATGTCGACGCTGGAGCGAGTCGATCCCTTCGGCTGAGAGAGAGAGAGAGAGAGAGAGAGAGAGAGCGCTCCCGCAGCTGTTGCGTTCGACGCTGATGGCTCCTAAGGGTGCTGATGGGGGTCCTTGCATAAGACCGGTGGCGTAGAGCGCCTTCCGAAATGTAGCGCTGAAAAGTGCCGATAGAGAGGACCTTGTAAAAAGGACCCGGTGGCGTGAACGCCTTGCAAAAGGTTGACGCATAGAAGTGCCGGTAGTGGGGGACCTTGCGAGAAGCACCCGGTGGCGTGAAACGCCGCACAAAAAAGGTGGCGCTTAAAAGTGCCGATAGCTCTGAAAGGGGCTGATTGGGGAGGGGGTTAAGCGCAGGTATAATTATACCAAGTAATTAAATTTCCCCAGCTAGGCTGACATTTATTGATCAGTACGAGACTTAAGGTAAAAAGTCGCCTGCAGTCGTCCGCAGAGGGGGGCTGGGCTTGCCTCGGTACAGAGCAAGTCTGTCGGAGTGAAGCTCTCTGGAGATGTCTCCCGCGAGAAGTCTCTGAGCCCGAGGAGGCTCGGACTTATACAGTCTGGCTGCGCTGCTTCGCTGGTGGACTCGCGAAAGTAAGGTGCTGGTCGCCTGGCGGCGGCGCGCGGAACTGCCGCGCCGCAAAGTCTCTTGGTCGCGCTAGCCGGACTGCGGTGCTGCAGGGGCCCTTTACGGAGTTTGAATTTGGGGAGCGAGAGAGTGACATGGGTGAGGTATAACAAAATATTCGTTTAACATTTTAACAAGGAAACTTTTTGTGTCCATGGATCCTAACCTTTAAAATCCATGGATAAATATTTTTATGTTCAGTATGGCGGCTTAAGATATAACATTTTTAGATTATTTCGATCTTTTACATATTTTTAAACACGACCGCGACACGGGGGATCCTTATGGTTTTATCATCGGGAAATATGTAATGAACTGTATCTCCCTTAATTTTCGACGGATTGAGTTGAAACTTTTTGGAAAATACTCAACTTGAAAAATAAAAACAAGTAACTTTTTCCCGATTTTGGATAACTTACTTATTTTTCAAATACGAGCGTTATATGTTATTTTTATATGCATTTTTTACAAAAAATGGATTGTGATTCACTTATCTCAGCGAAATCGACTGCGATTAAGCCAATTTTTTTTTCACAGACTCCGCTAGTGCTAATAAGATGACAGTCGTGTTTTGGGCCTGAACCTATACATACATTAATTATACGGTTATTTCGAAAAATCACTAAAAACAGTTTTTAAGCTACAATTTTAATTCCAAGTATTTGACAAACAAAAGTTAAATAGAAAAGTTATAGAACTCAATGAAATACAACTTTTTTCTAAGAACATCAAATCTGCCAAGTGCGTTTAAATCTTCTGAATAATCTAAAATCCAATTTTATAACATGAAATGAATAGTTTCACAAACAACATAAAATTAATATGTTTTAGAATAAAAAATTAAATAGAAAAGTTGTAGATCTCATTTAAAAATAACTTGTTTCTATGAATATCAAAGATGATAAATACTTTTACATCTAGTTAAAAACCCAAAACCGATAAGACTCGATATAAATTAATATTTTTAGGATACAACGAAGAATAAACCAGGCGAGCGCAAAGCACGAGCTACTTGCAGTCGTGCCTTCGCGTTTTGCATGCCTTGCATCGCTTTGCCCCCTGGGCCGCGCGTGGCGCGCTAATTAAATAATAATGATAAATGTTTGTCAATTTACATGTACACGGATTTTTGAAGGCTGGTTACGAATCCATTTTCAGTTTTTGCAAATTCAATCTGGCAGATTCCACATGGCGGTAAAAAATTTCGAATATTGTTCAAGTCCTATGAAATTCGGTATACACGGATTTTTTGGATCGCTGATTACGTTATCAGTTTTTACAAATTCAAGATGGCGGATCCAATAAGGTTGCTGAAATGAAAAATTTACTTGATTATTTTTTAAATTAAATACATTTAATGTTTTTACGTTGATGATTACACGTTTCTTAGCCGTGAAATCACGTTGCTTAGCTCACACCGCGTGGAAGTTAACGTAATTTAGTGGGCTTTTTTGTTTTTTTTTTTATTTTTTCTATTTATAATACAGAGGAGTATGAAGTGCACAAGTAAAAATTACAAGTTTTGCACATTTTGAGTTCTTGTTGCACATTTTCTTAAATTATTACAGTTTTTCTTTTGATTTACAGTAACACTTTCGTGACTTTTAGTTATTTTTCGAGACTGAAAGAATTTCGGTACAATAGATTGCGCATTCTTATTCGCGCACACATTTAAAAACAACGTCTGCGTTCATTTTGATCTATCGAACAAAACCCGAATTTTCTGTCACGTCATTGCCGATGATTCAAGCCAAATTATGCCCCTGCATTTAACCGGTCAGCACTTCGTGCCTTACGCATGTTTGAGTACAACACTGCCGCGTGCAGTTTCAAATTAAATGCGCGAAAAATCCCCTCCACCAAACAACAGACATGATTTCTCACCGTCGCCAGTATTTGCCAAAAGTCGGGCTGAAAAACGCAGGCATGAAGCGATGCACGACTGATCACAGCAGTCCAAGGAAAACAAAGCTGTCGAAAACGTAAGTAGAGAGCAAATCCCGGCCGTAGATCAGACGTATCGTAACTGGTCTCAACATCAACTAGTCTTGTCGTTCGACTCGAATATGTCTGTAGATTCGCCGGAAGATGGGCCTTCTGCTCAGATCAGCCCACAATGTTAATCCACGTATCGGTGTCACAGGAGAAAGCTTAGGTCACTCGATCGATCAGCAAGCTCGCTGGCCACTCCATGCAAGCAAAAACGAGACAGCAGCCAGCTATCAGGTCGCATGTGATAGCGAAGCAGCAGCGAGCATGCGCAGCGGCCTACCAGCTCCGACAACAACCTCTATGAAAGATAACAAATTCAAACGATGTGTTGTCGCTAGAGACAGGCCGTACCTGAAAGCGAGAAAGCCCCAGCTTTTGAACACTTATGGTCATACAAAGAGCGTCCCTTTAGATTCAATGAAAACCTAGTGTACTTAGCCTCATCTCACAAATTCCTATCGTCAGAGAGCGCTGTTACATAAAGCACAAACTTATTAATAGTCAAGAATTTAGACTCGGAGAAGTAAATTTAATAGAGGATAAAAATTTCTACGCACGGAATGTCTACGCACACTGCATAACATGATGAGCTACATTTATCGACATTTTTGACAGTTGCTTTGCAATCAAACCGGTTAACGTAATTTTATATACCAATTTACCCGTGCCACCTACGTCGGAACGCTTTAAGCTGATTAGAGAATTCCATGAAGCGACAATCGGCGGACGTTATGGTAAAACAGCACGTTTTACTGGCAAAATATGCACCGTGAAATTAAACAGTTTGTGGTACGGTGTAAAGTCTGCCAAACGAACAAGATAATTCACGTAAAGACGCGCTTACCCATGATAATTAGTAATACTTCTGCGTTCCTTTTTGCGCAAATAGTGATGGACTGTTATGGTCCATTAGAAACGCCGAAAAATAATAATAAATACATTTTATCGGTGCAGGACTTGCTGTTCAAATACATATTGCTTATACCTACGGCCCACGCAAATGCAAAGGAAGTGGCGCCCGCGCTTATTGAAAATGTCTTTTGTATACTCGGGCCTCCACAAGCAATGCTAACATCAGGGCACTCATTTTCAAACGAACTCGCGCGATTGTTTCAAATCAACAAGCTCGCCTACGACCATCCCCAGTCAAATGGCTCCATCGAGCGTATGCAGCATACGCTCACTGAGCATTTCATGAAGTACGTGAAAAAGTTTGATGAATGGAACGAATGGACGGCATTATGCCAGCACACATACAATTATACAGTCCACGAAATCACCAATTATATGCCTCAAAAACTCATATTTGGCTTGAAATAGCGGACTCCTTCGAGTTTTCTGCACAAGGAAGACGCGATAACATATAACCGATATATTTCGGTCATGGTAAATAATCTTACCGCGCTACAAACTACGGCAGCGATGAATCTTGCACAATCTAAGTACCGTTCGAAATATTATTATGACCGCAAATTAAATACTAAGCATCTCCGCGAAGGCGAACTGGTATTTCTGCTAAGAGAGCCAAAAAATAAAAAATTCAAGGTAAAATGCGTCGGTCCCTCCGAAACTTTAAGTAAATAGAGAATAAAATAGTGATACAATTCATAAAGATGACGGAACCAAAGTAGTTCTCGCAAATAAGCTCGAGCGCACAAGCAGACTGGCTAGACGTGCCGATTCTAGTGCAACAGACGCCGAGCAATGGTTATTTTTTTACCGTTTTTTTCCGTATCACCGGACGCGACGCGTAAAAAAAGAAACCACTAAAAAATGACGAACAACACCAAGCCGAGTCGAGCTACGTTATCAACATCATTTAAAAACAAAATCCACAATAAAAATATCGCCCTTTCAGCGGCATTTTGATATGCATTGCGAGAAGAAATGCAGCCTGTTGCGGGGAGGTACAATGAACACTCGGTATAGTCGGTAGTGCACGGGTAGGATTACTATATGCACCGAAAGATTGTAATTCTTTCTCTCGGTGTGGGTTTTCTCGACGAAACAAACGTGTCGAGTTTTCCCCGCATCACAGGCTATGCCTGGGCAAATGCGAGAGCAAGAAACGCGTAAATTATATTTTTTATATATAAAAGAGTAACTGCGACAGAGCGAAAGCGCTTTCCCGAAGGAAAGCAGAGAGGACCGCGTCCACGCGTAAGCCAAAACATGTGGTGGTGCACGGTGCACTAACGAGAAGGCGTACAGCGAGGCGTCGAATTTTATTGCTTTACAACGGTTCGGACGAGTGCGGCGAAAGTCCACGAAGGGTCCCTTTGTTTTTCTTGTATATACATGCGATATAGGAAAAAAGTATATTTTTTCGATGCACAGCGGCGAGCCGCGGCTCGATGTGCTGATGACGAAGACGACAGCAGCAGCGGCTGCAGTCAGTCTAGAAACGTTTTTGGTGCTGCAAAGACCAAAATTCTTTCTAGCTACTATTAAATATATACCACGTACCCTCGCATTTCAATCACTTGTTTTTTGATACCTTTTCACGCATTCTCGAAAGAGAACATTTTAGTGCCAAAATCCGGGACTCCGAATAGTGAAAAATCGTGCAAAAGGTGTCAATAAGTTGAGTGGCATAAAAATACAAGTGTTGTTTGAGTGAGTGAGTTAACTGTGCAACATCATCGAGGCTATATCACATTCAAATACACGACAGGCCGTGTTTGAGCAATTTCGTCCAACATCTAAGGGATTGCTGTACAGACGACAGGCCTAGTGACGACGACGATCAGGGGATCGAGGCTGTGTATCGAGAATTTCATCTGTGTCGTTCTACTCGAAGCAGAGTTGTAGGGCGCTTATCAGAAGCTATGAGAGGAACCGCACGGGATGCGGCACAGCCGCTATAAATGGCGGGAGGAAATTCAGATCGTATGATCAAAACGTTAGAGATGAGATTCAGAAACGCGAAGCTAGTATTAGAAAAGATTTTAAGAGAGATCTGAGATTTGCCAAGCGTAAAGAGACGAGAAGTAAATTTAGTCGAATTTGCTACGCGTTTGAATGCAGCGGTATCTGCAATTAAATCGGTAGACAATACGTCAGGCTATCTGCACAGCCCAGAGCTGACAGATAGATTATTAGCGAAATTGCGACAATCGCTAGCATATCAATGCAAGATACTCGGCCGAAATTGACAGAGTTACCTCCGATTTGGAGACGTGTGCGCAACCGTGAGTAACAATGACGAATCAGTAGAGTCAGAAGAAGCATCGAAAAGAGGGCAGACAATCGACAATCACAAGACGTCTGATTGTCGCAGCTTTCCAAAGATGCATGTTAATAAACGTTGGAAAGTAGTGCTTTAATTCTTTAAATTCAGGGCATAACAAAGATTCATGTAAAAAAGAAAGTTGTAAAAAATGCAGTCGCAAACATCACCTTCTACTCCACAGTGACGCGAATAAAAATAAAGGCGCTAATTCATCAGATCGTAACGTTGACGAAACATGTGCGAACACTTCACGACAAAATCAAGATCAAAGATACTGCAATAGCTAACACCTTTTGCAACACTCTTACTAAATGCACTGCACACGTTCTGAACATGGTGGATCTAGATTTCTTTCTCAAACATAAAAAGACAAGTGTGAAGTCGCCTAGTATTGGACTGCATTTAAATATACTTCCAAGTGTGGCTTTACAGTGGAGGTAAGTAAGGCAGAAGTCTCACAATTTTTTGCTGAGACTGCTGACAGCTGCATACAACTCACACATGCACAAGAGTTTTAGTACAGAGAAAAAGTTCTGCTGAGATAAGCAGTATGACTAACTACATCGTGAGCGTAGCGAGTAAAATCAACACGTTCATATGCGTGCGCTAACCGATCAGCTTCTACGCAACGATTTATGCTTAGACTGTAGATTATACAGCGTGCACGACAATAGATGCATGATGTGAGTCACCAAGTCGTAAGTGCAGCGAGTGAAATCAACACCCTCATCCACGTGCGCTGAACAAACAGCTTCTTCGCAACAACAATATACTGACTCAGAAGATTATGCGCGGGGATCTGACTGTAGATACATTTTATTTGCCAGTCGTAATTGAAACCGCGTAGTGCTCGCTACAGTTTTTGATATCTTTACTATGGAGTTCGTGAATCCTGAGCTAGAAAACTGGGACGATGAGCCGGAGAATTTAATTAATTTTTAAGCCGGTTTTGGGAGTTTTTCATGTTTGAGGACGACATCGAAGAGCTCCTGAGATGAGAGCAAGAGGAGTTAACATAGGACTCAGGATACTCGTCGCTTGAAGAAGGTTAATAGCAAGTTCTCAAAAATTAAAATTTTCGAAATACTTTTTGGGTCGGATAATTGTTGGAAAATTGTTAAGTCGGAAAAGTTTTGAAAAATTTTTTGGGTCGGATAATTGTTGGAAAACTTTCGATTCGGAAAAGTATCGGAAAATTTTTTTGTCGGAAAATTTTTTTGGAAAAGTTTTGGAAAATTTTTTCAAGTCGGAAAAGTTTTTATTAATATGCTGTTAAATAATGAAACTCTAAAAAAGGAAATCGCCCATATAGTATAATTTTGAATACCTATAGAGGGAAGTATCATAAAGCATAATTTTAAAAATTTCGAAATTCTAAAAGAATTGTTCCTGAACAATAATTAAAAATTTTTGAAACTAAAAAAGAATTTTTCATAGTAGGTGAGCTAGGAGGGTACGGGGTCAGGAGGGTACGGGGCCATACGTAAAATGGGGCCAATGGGGATACGGCGCCATGGGGGATACGGAGCCAACACGTGGTATTGCGGGGCCGCCTGTGATTGTTTATTTTTTCGGGGATATGCGAGGTTATGTACATGGATATCGTATACATGTGGTATTGCGGAGCAACCCGGGGCCGTGGTATTGCGAGGTAACAATCCGGGGGATACGGGGCCACCACGTGGCAAAGCTTCTCCGGAGTCGTGGTATGGAGATACAGGGCCAATGCGCTAAGGCTGTGCTATGATTTTAAGTCTGGATAGCCCATACGCGCTAGTGGATACTTAATTGCTTATTGATTTGTTATGTATTGGTCTTATTTATTTTTTTACTACAAGCTATGAGAAAAAAAATTTCCGCGACGGAGATTCGAACCCGGGTCCTTGCATCTTGCAAGCCGACGTCTTACCTTCGGCTTACTGTCACAGTTTGTAGAGTGATACATCGATCGGGTACACATACTACCGATCAGACGTATTCTTCATTTTTAGAAATATCTTGCCATTCCATGAGTATATATTTTTCGTAGAAGAATTTCATAGCCTTGACGTTTTGCAGAGCACAAGTGCACTTGCATGCTCCATTGTGATTGGTGCAGATAGTGAGCATTTTCGGGGCATTGGTCGAGGGATAGCCGTAATCACAGATGTCGCTGGCGCAGAGATTGAAACGCTCTAGCCACTTTTTGTTCAGCTCTCCTCTGACGAAGATCTTGGCCAGCATCGTGCAGAGCCTCTCGAAGAACGCGGTCGATCTCTGCGTAGGGTATATTCCCCGATGACCAGGTCAAGCCATGATGGTTGCGCTTCAGCCACTCGTTCTCCTTCTTATACTTTTCCGTGAGTCTTTTCCAGGGATATGGTTGAGGGTTCAGGGAGCAGTACCAGAGGTTCGCTCGCGTCCGTGAGCGAGACAATGGCCAACTCCTTAAGAACAATGTCGTTTCCAGGCTGCTTGATGCCTTGCATATCCACGGCGTACTCCATCTTACACGAGCTTATTAACGTATAGACATTGTTCTGCATTTTATATATTGTTTTGTCGTGAAAACGACAGATTTTCAATTTTTTTAAAATTTTATTTATTTATTATAAAAACACACACAGAATACAAAATACATATTAAGGAGACGAAGAGAATTCGAGGTTATCGCCATTCTTCTTGATATACGGCTTGCCGGCAACGGCCTCAGCAGACATTCGAGAGAAGAACTCCTTGTCCTTCTCGAAAGCGGCGGTGAAGCTGAATAGTCGGACATATCGAATTCGCGTACATCCTGCTTCATACTGAACCTCTTCATGACCTCGTAGATGTCTTGCTCGCTGCTGATCTCGTATACGAGGCTGTCAGTGTCGGTGTACATGAACTTGCAGTTGTCGTTGACGAAACGATTCCTCATGTATTCGTAGTGGAACCTGTAGATGAACGACTTGGAGAGATTGGGAACGCTGAGCCCCACGTAGATCAGCTTGGTGATGGTAATCTCGGTGCGAGTTAACTAAATCGCCACGAGATTCTCTTCGAAGACGGAACAGCTGTGGAAATTCGGCTTAGCGATGAGAGCCTCTACTTCGTAGCGTCCTTGCCACTTGTTGACAAGTTTGACGTCTATTCGCTTTCGCTCATTTTCCATAGTTTTTCCGTAGATGGCATTGTTCATAAGCTTGAACAGATACTTCTCAAACTCATTCTTGGCTTTCTTACGCATCTCGGTGTTGAAGTTGATGTAGTCCTTCAGCCAGGCCTTCTGATTGAAACGCAGAGCTCTGGTATCTTCTTCAAGCGTAGACTATACTTGAGAACCTGTTTCAAGCTTCTGTAGGGGATGACGTAACGTTCTTTATCGTGGAGCGTCGTCATCAACTTCTGCTGCTTCGACTCTGGCACTGCTCGATACTCTGGACACGGAGGGAGATCCTTGTGGGAGTCATGAAGCTCCTCTGGATACTCCAGGTCGACTTCGAGTATGTAGCCAACTAGACTGTCGTCCGCTACGTCGAAGAAGTTGGGTCCGTCTACGTTCACCCACTCGAAGCCAGAGAAGTGCAGCGGCTGTGTCATGGCCCATCCGTACAGATTGTTCACGTCAAAGTACATTCAAGTACTTGGTTTCCTCTGTCGGACCGTAGTCTTCGCCCATGTATTTTTCGTTGGTCTCCGCATAACGATTGCAGTACTGTGTGTAGATAAAGGGTGCATTGATGGCAATACAGCTCAACACTGCTAACTCCTCGATTACAAAAGAAAATTGGTCGCACTTTTGAAACCCTGAACGTCGATGATGAACTCCATAGTATCGCTGCTGCTGCTGAGATCTTGACTCTACGAATGCTGCAGACAGAGTGATTTGAGATGCGTGTGCTCCCCTTTATATATATTGAAAGAGAGAGAGAGAGAGAGAGAGAGAGAGAGAGAGTAATGTTTTTTTCTTTTAGTTTTTTTCATTTATTTACATATCTATATTAATAACATACATCTTCCCCATACATCTCGCGATAGTTATGCATCCAAGCTCTGAACACATTGACATTGCATGCTGCGCACTTTGCGTCAGAGAGCAGCAGATGATGATGCTCACACTCGCCGTGCATAAGAAAAAATTTTAATGCTGGGCATCCTAAAACATCCATGTTGATGACCTTGATCCCAGGAAGTCTCCTTTCCAGCAGCCTCTTCTTCTCGAGACCCTTCACATAGACTCTCTTAGCGTTCTTGAGAGAATCGTTGAGAATCTTCAAAATATCATCATATTCGATGTTTCCTGAAGACCAAGGAATACCCGTGAATTTATTCTCGGTCCAGCCATTAGTTCGCTGACGTTTAGAACTCAAGGTTATCCAGTCGAATGGCAGCTTGAAAAGCAAGATGGTTGGTGCTGTATATTCGTTTACAGCTGCCACAATCAATTCCTTGACAATGAAGCAGTCGCCGTCGTCTTGAAACCCTTGCATGTCGACAACGTAGTGAATGTCATATTCGTCGATAATATAATTCGATTTTGGAAACATCTTGGAGACGGTGACTTGATAAAAAGCTGGAGCACTTCTCGGCATAGAACAGAGACTGCAGGCCATGATGCTTCTTCTTCGAGTGCAGCGAGAATAATGCAGCGCGATCACTGTACACGGTTTTTGTATAGGGTCTGGAGAGAGAGCGAGAGGGCGGGGGAGAGAGGGAGTAAGATATGTATGTATGCAATACACACACACACACACACACACACACACATGCATATATATATGGGTGGTTCTCTGACAAATCGAGCGATCGATTTTTTGACCCTATCGAAAAAAATTTTTAAAATGTTCCTAAGAGACACATGAGTATCCCTGAATTTTTTCAGATTTTTTTCATCAAGTATCTTCGAGTTACAGAGGGTCAAAGTTGATGAAATCACGTTTTTTTGCTTTTTCTAGCTACTTTCATTAATTTGTAGATCCTCAGGGAAGCATTTTTCACTATAGAGATATATAACATTTTTTTCTGCAAATTTTCTAAACTATTCAAAAAAAATATTTTTGATGTCGTATATATATGTTTTAAGAAAGTTATAAGTCATTTAAGTCTTAAAATCAAGTTTTAGGAAAGTTCGATCATCCGGATCATAACCAAAAAATTCATGAACCTACCTTATTTCAATTCAAAAAAGTCTGCGAAAGACCCAGAATGTCAGAGGCCTTGGTTTCTCTGTAAAAAATCATTATATCCGTTCATATATGAAAAAAATTTAGTTTTATTGCTATATAGAAGAATTTAACCAATTTTATCGATTACGTAAATTTTTTTATAATAATTTCAGTCATTAAAAAAATGATAAGGTTAGTGAAATGCTTCGATATAGCAATAAAACTAAATTTTTTTCATATATGAACGGATATAATGATTTTTTACAGAGAAACCAAGGCCTCTGACATTCTGGGTCTTTCGCAGACTTTTTTGAATTGAAATAAGGTATCTTCATGAATTTTTTGGTTATGATCCGGATGATCGAACTTTCCTAAAACTTGATTTTAAGACTTAAATGACTTATAACTTTCTTAAAACATATATATACGACATCAAAAATATTTTTTTTGAATAGTTTAGAAAATTTGCAGAAAAAAATGTTATATATCTCTATAGTGAAAAATGCTTCCCTGAGGATCTACAAATTAATGAAAGTAGCCAGAAAAAGCAAAAAAACGTGATTTCATCAACCTTGACCCTCTGTAACTCGAAGATACTTGATGCAAAAAATCTGAAAAAATTCAGGGATACTCATGTGTCTCTTAGGAACATTTTAAAAATTTTTTTCGATAGGGACAAAAAATTGACCGCTCGATTTGTCAGAGAACCACCCATATATATATATATATATATACACATATATATCAATTTGAGTATTCCTTACGTTTGAATTTTTTTTGCCGTTAAAACGACAATTTGTAAAATTTTTTTTATTTTAAATATTAATAAATAAATATACAAAGTTAAAAATACAAATTATTTATATTCGAATAGTTTTGAAGCCAAACGTGCAGCAACTTCACGTTTTGCTTGGCGTATACTGAATTGCTCGTATCGCTGTGATGCTCGCAATTGATGAAAGCACTTTTTCGCAATTCGTTTAACCTTGGACAGTCATATTTGTCGAGATTTAGAACTGTCCTCCATGGAAAAATTTCATGGATTATCTTTCTCTTTTCTTCTCCTTTGACGATGATCTTCCAAGCGCTCTCTAGTTCGTTGTACATAGTTTCCAGGAACTGAGAGTACGGCATTGTCCCTGCATTCCACGGAATACCGTGAAAATGCTTCGTTAGATACTGGTTTTAGCTTATGTATTCTGCCGCTGGGCATGATGAAGGTAAGTCAAACAGATGTACTGTTGTAATCTCTTGTTCTTCCAATAGATCAAACTCTAAAACTGCTACTTCTTTAAAAATGAACTCTTTGTCGATGCTCTGGAATCCCTGAATATCTACTATGTACTGCATTCTATTATGTACTCTTCATACATGTGTCTCCGTCAAGAGCTGCGAATGTTCTGATTTTTTCACGTTCGTGACACAACTTTTATACTCTATTATATAAGATGACGTACATGTGGAGTTGAATTGGATTTTAGATGGTTGATTACGTAATCAGCCAAAGACCGTGAGAAGTTGCAATCATAGGCAAATGTTCCATCCGTCTAACTTTCTTCTCGAATTGATGGATTTCGAATCCATGGCCGTTATCTTCCTGAATACACATCCATGTTTTCAAGGTCACGCGCTTTATTAAAAAAGCAAGCTTTACGCTTTTAATGCTCATTGCCGACTAAACAAATGCTTGTTAAAATTTAATAAATACATGGTGGCCCTGAAATATACAAGTACACTTAGCGTGCTGATCTGAACTGGTAGTCCAATGTCGCACACCACGCTATTATTTGCAACAATATTTCATGCATGGGGTTTGGAGCAGTGCTCTCACCGATCATGCTCAATAGCGTTGAGCGTAAATTGAGGAGTTACACTGCTAAAACAGCATTCTGGCTCCTCGTCTCCATACTTATAGATCCTATTTCTTATGGCATGACGTGTAGCAAAACTTCAATGACTTGGAGGAAGGAAACTATAGTTGATCTTCTGATCTTGACGATGGGTGACAGAATGATGTAAAGCTGCTAGCCATTATTCTTTTATAGGGAAAAAACAGAAAGAGTAGGGGAATTCTCTGTCTCTCTCTGTCTCTCTCTGTCTCTCTCAGTCTCTCTCTGTCTCTCTCTGTCTCTCTCTCTCTGTCTCTCTCTCTCTGTCTCTCTCTTGTCTCTCTCTCATGTGTAGATCTACAAGGGAATTCTGCTGTCACCACCAAGGTTACTTCTGCTTCTACCTCGACTTCAGTCACTATTTCTGCACCCTCTAACTTTGCCTCTACTATTGCTGCTACTACTTCTACTAATACTACGAAATTGGCTTCTGCTGCATCTGGCTCACGGCGTTCGGCATCGTCTGAATCTGACATGACACTCTTCATCAAAAAGCTACTATGTCATAGTCCTAAAAAGGAATTATTTAAAAAATTTTATCTGAACCTGAGAGTACTCTCTCTCAGACTGAAGGTCAATGAGAGGCATCGCATCTCCAGATGCGGGTTTCTTCTTCATTGCAACTAGTGCTGCTGCTCAGTCTGCGACTCAGTGACGGCTGCGGAGATCTCATCGCTGTGATTAAAAAAATAGATTGTTCCTGTTGTATATTTTATAGTCCTAAAAAGGACTTATTACAGAAAATGTATTAGCCTATGATTACTCTTTCTTCGACTGAAAGTCGGAAAAAGGTATAGCATCTCCCAGATGCGGGGATCTCCTCTGCCGCGGCTCGACGACGACTGAGGCTCCGTGAAACTTTGTCGCGTTTTTAACTTGAGAGCCTGGACCTCGACGAGAGCCCGCTGTCATCGTTTTCATTTTTTTCTTTTTTTCAAAAAAAATTGTCTAATACTCTCTCCTCAATAGAGGGTCGGAGTGATGCATCACGTCTCCAGACGCGGGATCTCTCCATACTCTCTCCCCAACAGAAGGTCGGAGAGAGACACCATGTCTCCAGACGCGGGACCTCTCCATACTCTCTCCCCGACAGACGGTCGGAGAGAGGCAACGCATCTCCGGATGCAGGGTTCCTGGCTTCTTCCTTCTCCTGCTGCTGCTATGTCCGCGGCTCGGCTCGACTGAGCTCGCAGACAGCCCCGCCCCACTCTGATGTCAAGAGTGCGGACGACGAAGAGAGCCGCCGCCGCTGCTCGCGCATCTGCCATTGGTCGCGGACTCGCGGGCCTTCTTCACTGGACTACTGCTGCTGCTACTACTGCTGCTCCTGCTCGGTCCATAGCTCCATTAATACTGGCTCTCGGAGCGTTTGTCGTGCTCTGAGGGCGAGAGAGCACGGACGCAGCCGCTGCTTCGCGCATCCGTCACGGGACCTATACTGCTCGCTTCGCTGCTCATCGATAACTGAGCTGAGCGGAGCGATCGCCACACTTGTACGTCGATCACGCGGACGTCACAGAGAGCCCTAATGATGCGACACTCGCGCAAAATACGATTTGCCCCGCAATACATCCCCAAGGCGGCCCCAGCTCGCAATATCACGGCCCCGAGTTCCCCGCAATACCACGTGTATACTATAGCCGTGCGCATAACCTCGCATATCCCCGAAAAAATAAACAATCACAGGCGGCCCCGCAATACCACGCGTTATCCCCGTATCCCCCATGGCCCCATTTTACATGTGGCCCCGTACCCTCCTAGCTCACCTACTGTTCATATAGAATAATTTTTAAAATTTTTAATAGAATTCTCATGTAGTGTAGGTGAGAATTTTATTACACTACATGCTGGCTAAGCCCTTTTTTCCAACGCTGAGGACGGATGATGCATTCTGTTGTCAGTATCTTCTTTCTTAATCACGTCGCACGGTAATTAAAAAGCTCAACGACATAGCTTTCGTTAACAGTGATAATGATGATTTAGAAATCGACGTTGGCTGTATAGCCGATAACGTTATAAATATTGCGGGCCCTAACATCTGTGGTTTGGGGGAGGATCCGATCGTTGTGATTGTAAAGAACTTTGAGTGTATGAGTATTATCGACGTCGGTAGTGTTGACCACAACGTCCATAATATTTTTTTCGCAACACAAAAAGTTTTTTCAATTTATTGGGGGATACCGAAATACCATCGCCGAAGTTTATTTTTGAAAATCCATAAGACGTTATTTTTACTCCAGTCACGACATTTTCCCACGAAGAAGTCATGAAAATGTTAGAGGGCGAAGAAGATGATTGCAACAGCGATATAGCAGATTTTCGTAGTTTTAGAATCTCATCAGAGATGAGATTCTTAAAAACCCACCATGTTTAGTGCCGTTCAAAAAAGTTTCACTCAATATTACGCGAAAATGGCGGTGTGGATGCTGTGGAAACAAATTTTATTTACAAAGACGCCTGCAGAAAGTTAAATGGATTTTCTGCAAAAGGTGCTACGCATGGGTATGTCCCAAGTGTGTTTTAAAAAATATTTGTTTATGTAAAAAGTAATATTTAAAATTATTTTTGCGTGTGTACGTGTGTGTTTACCAGGCCTGCTTGTGCCATAATAAAACAATAGAACTTCCAGAGTGCTCATATATCGAGGAGTGACAGCAATTATTGAAAGGTATATGCTTTTATTTTTATACAGCCATTCTCTTCTGTCCCGTAATATTATATTTCTATAAGTAAGAAAAATTCTTTTATCCCAAGAAAATAACATTTCGCTACATATGTTGCGAAATTTTATATTAAACACATACAGAGACGGCTGAGGTTTAAAACGTAAACTCAGCACCCGCGTGCAACCTTATCAGCTATGAGTCATTCATAGCGAGCTGCGCTTAATCGCGCGCTAAACAGCTGCGCGAGATTCATTCCCTCACTTCCCCCGCGTCAGAAATTGTGAGGTTCCCCAGCCATCGTGGCTCTGCCAACGCGCCTCCGTCTCTCTCTCCCTCTCTGTCTCTCACCTCTCTCTCTCTCTCTCTCTCTCTCTCTCTCTCTCTCTCTTTTGAAAATTGCAACGACCAGATAGCCGTCAATGAATGTTTTGTTTATAACATTATAGACAAAACATTTGTCGGCGAGTGTCTACCATTACAATTTTTTTTAATCATCAATATGAAGGTTAATGAGCCCCTCACTATGACGCATTCAAGCAGGCCTCTCGAGTGGGATTTGTATATATATCCACAAATCAAAACTCAAAATTAGGGATTACAAAAGTCAAAATTTTCATGTATACATTCACACCGAAACCAATATACACGCACACTCGTCTAGCGCTCGTAGAACCATTTTTTTAAGATGGTGTGATCACCGTTCCCCGCACATGGGACGTGTCACGGACGAGACTTCGCACTATAGATAAGTGCAAAGTAGCAGTAGACCAAAGTGCAACACTACATTTTGCCTAGAAATAGCTACCGCGAGCGCATCCCAACGGCGACGAACGGACAGCGTCTTGGATGCAATTTATGCAAAATTTTGCATAACTGAATCCAACTGCGTTTAATCCATAGCTTATGACGTAATGAACAAACGCTAAAAAGAAATTTTTTTTATATTAATATTGTAACGGCTCTCTTCTTTATGTGTGAAGGAGAGGGTAAAGGAGCACAAGCGATGAAACTTCTTTTTGTAGTGCATATATTCAAAGGTACTTACATAGCAGACTCGAAGTTCGCGACTTCGAGATCAGAACAGAACAGAACTAATTCTCGCATTCATACCTTGCACATCAACTCGGACAACGCCTCGAATCGGCAAAGATCCACCTTTTTTTTCCCTCACTCACTCTCATTCGCTCGTCCATCCACACCTGACCTATCGTAGATGGTGCGTTCAGTCGAGGTGCACCAGCGCCAGGAGGCGCGGTGGCGATGTGCCTTCCCACTCAGTCGGCCGTCCGCGCCGCGCTAGACATTAGATATCGGCCTAAGGATCGGGGAATCTTGGGCCCGTTTTATGTTTACTGCCACAGTACCGCACAAGCAGTGCCATGACCGTAAACTATAGGCTTACCTATGCTTCGGGACTACCCGGACCAACTCTACGTATATGACACCATAGCCATAAACGATCTACGTTCTCGATTTTGCTCACGTTTGAGCAATACAATATCGAGCGGTAATATTATTTTAGTGAGATATACGTCTTTCCTTGAGAATATGTACTTATCCTCGCATTTGCCCAGGACATAGCCTGTGACGCGGGGAAAACTCATTTGAGAAAACCCACGTCGAGCATAGTTGCATATTCTCTTACAATCTAATAGTATCTTATAAATATCGCGTCGCGAGCGTCGTCGGCCTTCGTCATAAACTTATTCTAACATATCGTCTCTCCCGGAGACATAGTCGCCCTACCGTTCTCGTCAAGCGGCCTCTCTTCGAGCCAGCGCCCTTTGCGGCCAGTAGGTCACAAGGAGAGCTCATAACCCCCTTGCTCTGGGTCCTCTCGATTATCGATCATCTCGACCGGGGGAGAGGAAAACGCGGCCCCGCGACGAACCTCTCGTTCGCCTCGTGCACGCGACCTACGAGGCAGCTCTGCAGCTCTCTCGCTTGGAAGGCCTGGCTCGGAGTGTGCGTCTAGGAGCCGATCTCCGACATGTGTCGGTAACAAATATTTAACCACATTTTTCATAACAAATTTTTTTTATTTAGACCAATTTTGGAGTTAGAGGATCCCAGCAAAATTCATCTTAAAGTACGTAAAAAAACATGAATTATCGTATAAATTTTGTCAAGATCGTACCAATAGAAGCCGTGATAACAAATTCTATTCAACCGACGATTACACCGAAACTACTTAATATTTATAGTTTAAATTTGGTACAATGTTTGCTGAAATCATACTCTAAATGATTACATTTTACCCGATAGGTCTACATAGTTTAGTTTGTCTAAATCGACCGACGAACAATGCGAGTACAGCTCGCACGGCCACGTGGTTGCTTCGGCCATGCGGCGCAGTGGTGGGGGGGAAGGCCGCGCGGCAGCAAACAGAATTCGTGTACCTTAGTTGAAAATTGTTTATATCGGTAACCAAAGCTGCCATTGCAATACATTTTATTTCATTTAAAGTGTTTTTTTCTCAGCTTTAACATCACGCTAATTTAATTATCATAATCATCATTAATTTACTTTCATCATAAAATCGTTTGGTAGCGCAATAAATGCATATAAACGTTGTATACATAGCAAAAAAGATTTTCTTTCAGAAAAGTTGATAATTTGCAGTATTTAAATTGCTCCTATGATAACTAAATAAGTATGATAACTAAATTCTATCCACCACCGCGCGGCTTTCCCCTCACCACCACACCGCCCGGCTGAACTCGCACTGATCGCCAGTCGTTTTAGACGAACTGAATCATCTAGAGCTATCGGGTAACAAGTGATCATTTAGAGCATTATCTCAACAACCACTGTGTAAAATTTATCTTTATTAATTTATCTTTATTTAAAAATATCAAGTTTCGTTCGTTTCGTTTATGTGTTTTAAGGCACATCCCCTGTCGGTATTAGTTTTCTCCATAATAATGGAATATGTTACCTTTGAGTATCAGTATATATTAAGTTTTCGTCTCTTTATTTATGTAATATTATGTAATTTCCGAAAATTCTTCCGTACCAATTTCTCAGACATTAGGGCAAAATACGTACCTGTGCCTACCTCAATTGCTACTGACCCTTTAGCCATTTGCACGCGGCAAGCTGTTTCCCCCACTACTGCGACCCATCGGAGCAGCACAGTAAAAGCGCGATTGTTTTGCGCTGGTGCTATCAGTCGACTCCCGGTCCCTATCCGGCAGATGTCGCCCGACTCCCGGCCTTCGACCGGCGCGCGTTGCCCCGTTTTGCTCGACTCTCGAGTTATAGTCCCCGGACAGCCAACCTAGGACCAACACGTCGAATAAATAAAACCAGTATTAAGAAACCCGGACTAGTTCATTTCCCGTGTACCCCATCTCTCGCGGACACTACTTCGAGCAGCAGTATTCGACTCGCGGGTCTCTCGTTGAGGTCCGCGATCCGCTATTAAGAGAACGATCGGCGCTCGCTTCGGTCATTCGGCTCTGGGCAGTTGAGTTGAGAGTACGACCGGTGAAGCCATCTGGACGTCTCTCTCTCTCTCTCTCTCTCTCTCTCTCTCTCTCTCTCTCTCTCTCTCTCTCTCTCTCTCTCTCTCTCTCTCTCTCTCTCTCTCTCTCTGTCTCCTACAGCTCCCGCGTACGCGGCTTGTGGGCCTCTCGTCGAAGTCCGCGCCCCTCTATTAAGCGACCAGCCAGCCTTCACTTTGCTCAGTCGACTCTGAGTAATCGAGCAAACAGGACGACCGGTGAGATGTTCTGGGTGTCTTTCTCTTTCTCTCCCTACTTCCTTAGAACCAGCGTGCCCGCCATGTGTAATACCCTGGACGCCTCGAGTTGCGTAACTACGCGCTCGGCCAAGGTTGCGGCAACTCTTGGGGTCATCCAGAAGAGCCCGGTTGACGTAATCCAGGAGAATCAAGCTAAGGGATCTGGAGCTCTCCCGCTCCTTTCGCGCGTGTGGTCCTCGCTACAGGTCGAGGTTACACCCCCAGAACGCGCATCGAACTTTTGTAGCAAAAGCAACAAATTGTGCTCTCCACTGGGCAGGGGAACAAAGTAACACTACTTTTTTAATCGTTGATGGTGACGTTCATGAGCATTGGCTCAGCATTATCAACGCTGCTATTATGTACATTCGTGCTGGACTCTATCATGTGAAAATCGAAATAATTGCTTTCTTCTCTCGTGTTACTGCCTGCGCCGGTTACTGCCTCGTCCATTTACGTCGTCGCTGTTCCATTAGTTTCTTTTCATAGAAATTTATTGACTTCCTTGAGCACGCTCGTTCTAGATGGCCTTGGATATGGTAGTAATTGCATGTTTTGTTTCGATGTACGCATACACAAGTTGTATGTCTGCGATCCCTGCAGCAGTAGCACCTTTGTGAACGATTTTTGAGCTCCGTCCGTACGTTTATTGTTGTTACTGTTGTTTTGGCGTGGTTGCTACCATGACTGGGTGCACTCTACCCCGACCTACCGACCGAAAGAGCATCAGTAATACATTCTATATTAGATTTGTTATGAAAAGATAAAATGAAACTAATTTTTTTAATTTTAACTCAGGCGTATTCCTTTAAATATATCATTTGAATATTAAAACCATGTATTTACTACACGCATGAAGATTACTGAGACGGGTTTAGGATTTTCAGCAAATCGACTTTACTTTGTTTTCTCTCAATAAAAGTACTGTTAATGTGAAGATCCATAGTATAATTATTAATTCATTTCTAGGCGCTGGTGAATCTGGAAAAAGTACCATTGTCAAACAAATGAAGTAAGTTACCAAAAATTTTGTTTATATATATTTTAAAAGTATATACATTATTAGTTATTGTAACATAAAATAAGTATATTTGCAAAGTAAGTTATTCATAAAAGTAATTGTATTGTGCCCTTTCATTTGCACATAAATTATGGAAAAAAATATCTAAATTTCGCCCTACTTACATATATTTAAATGTGATCAATTCCACGGAACAGAACATAATTCTCGTAAAACTCTTAGAAAATGTAGTCAATACAGATACTCGATCTCTTGACACTAGTTAATTTTGCCTCAAAGGTAACGTGTAAATTTACTTTATTCATGGAATTTTGCCTGTTTATTCGCTTTGATATTTTCAAAACAACTGTGACCTTAATTTTCGAAGAGAATAAGATGTGAAAATTTTTAAGAGGCTATGGTAGGGTTGGATTAATGCTTCAAAATAATAAAAAGATTAGTATTTATAAAAAATATAGATGTATCATTGCTCTGCAAATCGTATTTTTTCCTTAATAAATAAGTATTATATTTCTTATAATCTACTTTTATGCATAACAAAATATGCGTTTAGGGTGTTTAATGTTTGAAAATCATTGAAGGTATATCTTATCAAAAACCATGAATTTCAGAAATTTTATATTTTTGCTACAGACATCTGAAATAATCGATGCATTGTTTAAGATCTATCAAAGTGCAACATCTTGTTCCTTAAGAAAAACATCAAATTAAAATAATTAGTTACCCACATATTGACAACATTAGTAATTACAGTGAACGCTACGTATGTAAACATATATAACATTTAATTTAAAGTTATGTTTACCGATTCTGTCTCACTTAGATCACAGAGAATAGTATTTCAAAGGTCTGTCTAAAATTGAAATCAGATTCATAAACCTCGATTTGTCAAGTACCAAGAACTCCTGTGGCAAAAGTTAAATATAAAAATAAAAAAGTTAAGAAAAATATATTCCAAGTTTATGTAAGTAAATAGAATGAATAAACTCACAAGGACAGTCCAGACTCTTTAGTAATGGTTTTTTACGAAACTTGGTGTAGAGGTTTGTTTTGCTAAAAAATTAAAACTGAAACAAAGATTTTTCTCATAGGCCTTACAATCCGAATTCTAGTCAGAAACCCAGATTAAATTGGATATTTTATAGTTCAGGGGTAATGATAGTGTTAAAACCTGAAAAAAAAAGAAAAATTATTAGTCCTGTAAAAAATGAATATATATATATACTAGGGGTGTACCCCCCTGCTCGCTCCGCTCGCCAACCCCCATTGCTTCAGTTTTTAACTTTGTATTTGGTAATGTTCAGATATAATTTACAGCAACAATTTAAAGAATTGATTTTAAACTTTTTTTTTCAAATCCCAAGTTTTAAATTTATGCATATTTTATTGATTGTTGGAACAATAATAATTCTTAAATGTGTCTACTGCCGTAACATTCATGGTATATACATGATACTGAAATATGTTATTATAAATATAGCTCACCCATCAGCTCCACCCTCCGTCTGCTACCTCTACCTATCTTCTTCAGCTATCACTTATCGCCAGAAATCATGAATACCACCTTGACCAACTACCTTCAATCATAAATTTCACTATTCACCGCTCATCTACATCTATGACCTACATGCTTCACTTATGACTCCAATAATGAGCTCCATATTTCAGCTTCATACCAGGCACAAACTTCATCTGCAAACATGACCTATGACGCTAACCAACCACCTGTCCACGATGATCTCTAACCATGAAATCTACTAACTACCTACCATTTTCACCATTGAACTCTTATCTACCATTGATCATCTACACCCTTGACCCATCACCTAGATCCTTTACTTATGACTCCAATAATGAGCTCCACAATTCAACTTCACACCTGGTATAAACTTTACTTACCACCTTGACCTACTAAACAACCACCTGTCTACGATGATCTACCTAGCACCTACGACCGTCTACCTAGCACCTGAACCGCCAATCGCGACCTCCACACTCCATCTATCTCCTACATCATCCACTTATTGCTGCAGTCATGAGCAACACCCTTCACACATAATCTCAACCTATCACCTTTACCCTTGACTTTCCGCCTTTGCCTATCACCACTACCTAGGACCTTCTTATCAACCTGTTATCCTCCACCTTCACCCTCTACGTATCGCCTGAACTCATAAAATCTACTCTCTATCTGTGACCTAAAATTCAACTAAAACTATTGTTCTCTACAAATGTTCTCAACCTATCATTACTACCCTCTATCTATCGTCTCCAATGAGGACCTCATTGTTCACACTTTCTGCCTACAACTATCAACTCCACACATGAAATCCACGTACCATCTAACATCTTGACTCGTAGCCTCAAACCACCTC
Source organism: Philotrypesis tridentata (assembly GCA_018906965.1). Taxonomy (NCBI): domain Eukaryota; kingdom Metazoa; phylum Arthropoda; class Insecta; order Hymenoptera; family Pteromalidae; genus Philotrypesis; species Philotrypesis tridentata. The sequence goes on from JACCIB010000255.1 coordinate 199,351, forward strand.
CTATAATTTCAATCCATGAAGCTTAACAACTATTTAGCACCTCCACTGTCCATTTGTTACCTGCAATCAAGTTCTCCTACACCACCTGTTTCTTTCATCTACCACTTCTGACTCCAATCATGAATTCCACACTCCATCTATCCCTTACAACTCCCACTATCAGCGTCACACATGACTTCTGGTCCCCACCTATCATCTCCACCCGTAACTTCTGGTCCCCACCTATCATCTCCACCCATGGTTATCCGTCTTCATCTATCACATCTAACCATGAACTTCCCATCAACCTATTATCCTACGCTTTTCATCTATACCAATAAAGTCTATCATTTACCTTCACCAGCACTTCCACCCTCCACATATCGCTTCTAATCGTCCACATATGACTTCTAACATTGATCAATCACGTTCATCAATTCATCTATTGCACTCAATCATGTCCTTTTTCTCCAACAATCCTTACAACGTCCACTTATGAATACAATCGTGATGTCTACCCTCCACACATAATCTCTACCTATCTCCTACACCTAGGACTTTCTGATTCAATTATAATCTACACATTCCACTTATGATACTGACCATAATGTTCACAATCCTCCTTTTTCCTACACCGTCCACTTATGCCTGCAATTATTTTCTCGTTCTTTCCCTATCACTTATACTTCTCACTTATGACTTCAATCGCGAGCTCAACACTTCGTCTATCTTTTACACCATCTACTTATTACTAAATTCATGACCACCACCACCCTTCACACATAATCTTGACCTGTCACTACTACCTACAACTTTCTACCTACACTTATAGTCACCACTCATGACTTCCATGCACACTTAGCACCTTCACTCGTACCCTCTACCCACTACTTATCACCTCGATCCATGAAGCTCACGATCTACCTAGCACCTCCACCGCCTACCTATTGCCTGCAATTATGTCCTTCAGCTCCACCTCTCACCTTCACCTTCCACTAATGTCTCCAATCATGAACTCCAAACATCACCTATCCCCTAAACAATCTACTTATTACAATCATGAACTCCATCCGTCATACGTGAGCCAAAACTATCACCTCCACCTCTGATTTTTGGCCTGCTCCTAATACCTCTACATGATTTTCTGCCTTCACCTATCACCGCTGTCCAGGACCTTTTCATCAACCTGTTACCCTCCACCTTTCTTCTATGTCCATGAAGTCCAGCGTTCACCGTCACCAGCACCTTCACTCTCAATGTATCGCCGTCAATCATAAAATCCACTTTCTAGCATCACTATCAACTAAGATTAGTATTCTCTACATATGTTCTCTACCATCCACTTATGAATACAATCGTGATCTCCACCATTCACAAAATCTCTACCTATCTCCAACATCAATAACATTCTGATTCCGCCTGCCTTCTCCAATAATAATCTATACGTTCTAGTTCTTGTTATTGAGGGGGCGCTGAGGGCGGTCTGAGGGTGGGCCAAACGAGGGGGCGCTGAGGGGGGGCGAGGGGGGGGGGGGTGAGGGGGGACAAAGCGCATAAAAATAACCAAACTTTTGAAACATTTCTTGATTCTTTTGAGGGGGGGCTGAGGGGGAGCTGAGGGGGCTCGTGAGGGGGGGGGGGCGAGGAGGGGGCGAGGGGGGGCCAAATTCCAGCGCGGCTCAAAACAACTATATATATATATACGTGCTCTAAAAACTATATTTTTCCTTTGAAATATAAGTATTATACACCATTTTTATGCATTAAAAATAAGCATTAAGTGAGTGCGTAATATTTAAAAACAATTAAAGGTATTTACTTACCAAAAATCATGATTTTCATCAGTTTTGTTTACTTGCCGCAGGTTTCTGAAGGAACTGTACCATGAATTCTGATGAACCAAAGTCATAAATCTTTCTTGTGAGTCTGTTTTCAGATTAAGCGGAGTAGATTCCTGATTAACACAAAATTAATACAGTTAATTATACATATATTGACAATATTGGTAATTATAATGAATGTTACATATGTGAACATACGTGAACATACGTAACATTCACTTTTGACTTACCTTTGTCTATTCTGCTCGGCTTAGTTTGTGAGGAAACCTATTCTGAAGGTTTCTCTAAAAGGACCCCGGAAGAATCTTATGGGAGAGTGCGTCCTAGTGAATTTGTATGTAACTGTAACCAAATTGTAGGTCGTGAATTCCTTAAGTCCTCATGGGCCCGGGTGGCAAAAATAGGCCGATTTTAAGAAAATAGCGATTAAAGGTGACTTTTTCCAGTTGACGTTGGAGCGGCCGAGCACACAACTTCAGACAGCTGTTCGCTAAGTCCAATGTGTCGTACTCTAGGGGTTGCACGTACGTCGCTCTGAAGGCATACTGTGCGGCACAGCGTGCCACCCTTGTGCTATCGCAGTGCCGTAAATTAAGGGGGGTGCACGGTGTGCCACTCACGGGCATACTCTGCGGCATAGTGTGCTAGCTGTCTGCTGAAAGCATGACAGCGATCGCGAGCGACCGATCGCCCCCGCCGCCGGATCGCTCGGTTAAGCGCTCCATGCTAGCACGACGTGTTGTCACCGTGCTAAACGAAAATTTTTTAAATTTTAATGTAATTATAATTTTATTTGGACTTGTAAATAAATATATGATTACATTAATTATAATAATGTTGTCAGCTTTCAACGCCAATTAACATTTATAACTAACATATAGTTATAAATGTTTAAAGTAAAATTGATTTAAATTAACCCTAGCAGAAGCATTCGATGCCTTTGAGATGTTGGCGCACAGCTTTTCATTCGGCTTTGAGCGGCTTGCACACGATCATTTTGAACCTGATCATTGTATCTGAATAATGGTTGATTAACAATAATCATTCAGTACTTCATCTAGTATTTTTCAACAGTGTTATGTTAACCTCAGGCAGCTTTCTAACTGAGAAGTAAGAAATAAATAATATAATTATAACAAACAAAAATTATGGACATTGTTTATTGTCTGTACTTTCCGATTTTTCAACGAGCATCTAGGCGGAAACTGTTCGACCTGGACTTCGCCTTCTTCCACCTGAGGCTGAAGCAGCTCGGAAGAAGCAGTTCACTTCTTGCTGGGAAGATTAGTATAATATTTATTTTATTTCCTTTTTCTATTTTTCTGGTATTTTTATTTCTTTTTTACGCTTATTGCTATTTTTCTAAAAACTTGATCTATTACATTTCGTAACTGTTATTCCTTTTCTAAGCACTCTTTTAAAAATTTGTTTCTGTGGAGTACCCTGTGATGACAACTGTAAGCCCCTACAACGCAGTTTCTTCCAGGTAAATATAATAGTCTACATCTTATAATTATTTTAAAAAATTGTTGAAACGTATTGATAATAATATATTAACTAATTTATTGTTTACAGCATTAAATTTTGTTTTATTTCAATTATCATTGCGTGCACTAATCTAATTGAACTTACAGATTAAACAACAAACCCAACAAGGATGCTCGCTTCAGGTGGTCTACTAGGACTCTAGGTCTTCTTCAGGGTTTCTAGCTGCACTACGAGGACTACAAGCACTCTAAAAGGACACCAGGTGGTCGACGGTAGAACCATAAAAACCACAATCTAGCTAACAAAAACAACGACGGTAAAGGTAAAAGGAGCTCCTACTTTCAAGTTTTTTTGTCGTTTCCTTTCTGTCTTCAAATAACTACACTGAACAATCCATTGTCGAGTCATAATTTAAAAAAATATTCTTGTAAATTGATTTATTTATTTATTTTTCAGGTTAGTTTTGTCCTATTAGTAGACGTCTACGAAATTTTCAGAGGAAATAAATCAGAGGAAGTTAATTTCCTTTCTATATTATTTGAAGACATTACGATGGACTGTCCTGTGCAAGATGTTTTGTGGTAGCATTCAATTATAAGGAATAAGAAGCAAAAAAGTGAAAAACCAGATATAAGTCCATTCTAATATTGCTTGTACAGAATACTAATGCTCCTTGGGATCACTGCCGGCAAATCCATATTTCGGAGGTCTAGTATATCTTCTGTCTTCTGGATCACTAAAAGAGCTATATATTTATTAACTAAAATCCACTGAGGTATTGAATCCCAAATTTTTATGCACAAAAAATATTTCTCAAAAAAAATCAAATAAATTAAGGAATTAGAAGAGATCCTAAGGGGTATTTGTATTCTGTACTAAAAATATTAAAATGGACTCGATGATTATTTTAGAAAACCATGGCACATGTGCCATATCAATTTTGAAGATCAATGGTTGAACCGGTTTGGAATTTTTCAAGTTTGAAATTTTATACTTGTGATTGTTCTGCTGATCGTGTCGATTTCAGCCACTTCTTTCATAATGTTATTGAACACTAAAGTAGTAAAGATTGCTTCTTCTCAAAATGTTGTATTTGTACCTCTAGATTAGATCCTCAAAATCAAAGGTCTTTTGAGGATTAATCCTCAAAAATACGTATTCATTACGAAATCTTTTGAGGATCGATCCTCAAAAATACGTATTCATTACGAAATCTTTTGAGGATCGATCCTCAAAAGATCCAAAAATCCTCAAAATGCATTCTTGATAACGAAAAAAATCCTCAAAATGTTCTCTTACTATATATATATAAGTATAATTTTTTTATATACATATACACAATTATATACCTTTTTTATGTTTATATATTTTTTGTAGATAACGTCAACGTCAAAATATTAAATAAACACTCAGAAACCCAGGACTGTATTTGAAAACCATTAAGGGCTCAGGCCTGGATTAAAATATCAAAAAAATCGATATTTGCTTTTATAGGAAACTGCTTTTATAGGAAATTTTCCGTAGAATCTGATTGTGAAACCCGTTTTTTGTGAAATTTTTGCACAGATATGGACAAAAAACTGAAATAATTTTCATAGGTGATTTTCGAAAAATGATGATTTATTGGACATTGTTCATTGCGACTAAATAAGATTGTTTTATCACTTTATATTTTATACATGATTTATAAAAAAATACCATTTTAATAAAAAATTATTAACAAATTATTGCGATAATTTTATATAGTTAATTTTCGTAAATTTTTATTTTTTGCGTACAAGTCACTAATGTCTACGAATAATAAAAACAAGAATAATTAAATTTTGTTTTCTTATTATTTATATATGTTGTATATAGTATTTTAGTGCAAAAAGTTTTGTAAAAAATTTTCAATTTACCGACTTATCTGAGCCATATGACAGCTCAAGTAGAAACTATTTTGTTCAAAATAAAAACTGTACATTTTCAAATTTGTTGTCTAGTTTTTAATTGTGAATTTTTGTTAAGTGAATTTATTTTAGAATTAGTAAGTTTTGTAAAAACTATTTTTATAAAAGTTTTAGTATTTGTAATTAAAAACTTTACTTAAAAGTGTACAAGTGAATTTATTTTAACAACTAAAAAGATAATTCAAGATGGGTCCAGACTTAAATCGTGAACCATTTCCCATGAAAACACATATTTGGAAGAGCGAAGAGAAGAGGAAAATTTTTTCATGGCAAGAGCCGATAAAAAAACCAGTCAACGCAAACATTTGTAAATCATCCGCAACCACCATGAACATGCATCAAGCACCAATTCAACATCAAGAAACTATTAGCAATCACATTTAAGTTCAGCGGCTAGCACTTCAAGAAGTATACTTGATGGACTTCCATCAACATCCGTACCGCAGCAATAAGAACTAATCTTCCTTCAAGATCCAGACAGAAGTTAAAAGGAGAATATATAGAAGCTGGTACTGTCAAGAATAGAATATTTAATACTTCCTTGCCCTAGTAGAAAAATTGGTAAGCATCATAATCCTTATGAAATCAATAGACGTTCAGTTTTAGTTATGAAAATCCTTAGACATGGTCACACTGGTTTAAATTCTTTCTATGGAGTACACAGTATCACAGCAATTTTAATGTAATAAATCAAGATTTAAAAGCAACGAATAAAAGTGTAGCTGAAGACTCTATAAGAATAGCTATACCAGAAGACTGCAGCAGTGAAATTCAAGAGGATGACCGCGAGACTGTTTTAAGAGATGGCTCTTGAAGGAAGCGAGGTCACTCTTACTTTCAAGGTACATCAATCTTGCACTTTGTGCTAGAGACTGCAGCCTCCTCCGTATTGCAGTTGAAAAATTTTAAATAATTAAAAATAATTAAATAATTAAAAAAAATAGAGCGCTCGATTTGTCAGAGTGTCACCCATATATATATATATATATATATATATATATATATATATACTAGGGGGTACCCACCTGCTCGCTCCGCTCGCCAACCCCCCATATGAAAATTTACGGATTCAAGAAAAAAAATTTAATTGCTGTCATAAAGGACAAATTTTTTTACCTCCACGAAGCAAATATAATGATAAATGAATGATTAATAATAATGACTTCAGAATTTTAATTAGATATTATAACAGTTTGTTTGCATTTGCAACGTTTAGTGCTAATGTTAAGCATATAAATCAAAAAGCTATATATAATTCAAAAATTCAAGGTCAAGTTTGTCACATAAGCCCAAATACTCTAATACCAGAAAATAATAACCCTTCTTATGGTCTGTTTTATATACAGGGTGTCCAAAAAGTATCGAAACACGCCTAAAAAGTTTTCAGAGAACATATTTTTGACCTGGGTCAAGGTCATTTCCGTAGTAACTTTTGACGGTCGATCTAATGGTGACCTTGGATTTGACCTTGGACCTTGCCATCAAGGTCATTTCAAAGTCACTATGATTTGTTTAAATGGGAACACCCTATTTTGACATCGGCAAACGAAAGAGCGGAAAATTTTACGTTCAGATATGTATTAAGGTCCAAGGTCAAGGTCACCTGTGAAGGTCGTAGCAAGGTCAAATTGTATTTGCAGGGAATTCTTGCAGAATTAGCAGTCAGAAGAAAGGTAGATGACCTATGTTTAGCGTTACCCAGGAACAACGACGTGGACGTAATAGGATAATGTTCCCTTTGGGGTGCTTGATTAACGTGAGTCCCCTTGCCTCTCACGATGGGGTGCTTGTTTTACGTAAGTCCCCTTGCCTCTCACGATGGGGTGCTTGTTTTACGTGAGTCCCCTTGCCTCTCACTTTAAATATTTAGCGTAAATGCTCGAATTGTTCACCATTCACTTCTTGACAGTAAGCTAATCGATGGTAAAAAGCATTAACAACATTTTCTATCGCTTCAGGACTAATATTTGCTGATTCTAATTCAATCCTCTCTCGTAGCTCGACTAAATTTGTGGGCTTTGTTTTGTATACTCGATCTTTTAAATAGCCCCAGTAAAAATAATCAAGAGGTGTCAAATCAGGTGATCTGGCTGGCCATTCAATTGTGCCCCTTCGTCCTATCCACCGATTAACAAACACTGCATCTAAAAGATTGCGAACATCACGTGCATAATGAGCTGGTGCGCCGTCTTGTTGGAACCATGTGTTCATAAAGTTGTCTCCTGCTATTCTTCTTATCGCAGGCACGATTTGATTGCGTAGCATTTCTTCATAGTTTTCAGCATTTAAGTTGCCATCAATAAAAAACGGACCTACGATTCTGTTATTGAATATGCCTGCCCATACGTTTAATTTTTCTGGGTATTGTGATTTATCTTCTCGTGCCCAATGTGGGTTTGTTTCTGCCCAATATCTACAATTGTGTCTATTGCAGGTTCCGTCAAGTTGAAATGTCGCCTCATCTGAAAAAACAATATTTGATGGGAAGTTAGGATTTTGCACTATACGTGTCATCATGTCATCACAAAATTCAACGCGACGATCAAAGTCATCTTCATTAAGTTTGTGAATCAGTGTGACTTTGAATGGATGAAAGTTAGCATATTTTAGTATGTTATGAACAGATGACTTACTTATATTGTGCTGTTGTGAAATTCTACGGGTGGAACTATGTGGATCCTCAATGAATGATAACAAAACATCCAGGGAAGTATCATCGTTTGTTGCTGACTTTGTTTTTCCTGATTTTGGCCTATCGTCGATTGTGCCGGTTTGTTCAAACTTTGTAACAAGGTTCCTTGCAGTTGAAATGACAATCCCAGTTCTATCAGCTCTAAAAGTCTCATTAAAAAGATTAATCACTGTGCGGTAAGGTTGCACTGCGGCACCCCAGCCTCTCATCATGAGAAGTGTAATCCTTTCTCTTTTCGTAAGATGTTGCATTTTCAATTAGGTATGAACAGATTTTATTGTTGATCAAACTATGAATACTTAAATATCAATTTAAAGAAATAGATTTTACAACCACTATACTTATTTAAGATTTCGAGGTAAACATTTGTAGTTTTAAAATAAGTGGGCAATATAATTTGCTTGGTAACTTATGTTTTTAAGGTGCTTTTTTTAGTGTGAGATCGCGATTTACCGAATGTAGCCATCTAGAGGTCTGGTTCAGTACTGCAACGTTGGCGTTAAGTTTTAAAACTTTTTGAACATTACCATAAAATATGTATGTTTCTGTTTATTCAAACGATTATGGGGTCGCTGAGAACTAATTAAGAGTTCACATTTAGATTGGGTATTATTAAAAACTTAATGAAGACTGGTTAACGCCCAAATAAACAATTTATTTAAATGTAACAAAAAATGAGTCTTAATTTGTTCAAGGGCTTTTCAGGGTCGCTAAGTACGGATTTTGAGTTGGTTTTTAGTTTAGCACTATAAAGGACTTCATGAGGCCCGGTTAAGGCTCAAATAAATAATTTTTTTCAATGCATCAAAAAAATAAGTTTTAATTTATTTAGGGGGGTTTTCGGGGTCGCGGAGTAGGAGTTTTGGATCGAATTTCAGTTTGGCACAATGAAGGACTTAATAAAGCCCGGTTAAGGTCAAAATACACAATTCATTTAAATGTAACAAAAAAAAGTTTTAGTTCATAAAGTGGGTTTTTAGGGCCTTTGACCTTGCTACGACCTTCACAGGTGACCTTGACCTTGGACCTTAATACATATCTGAACGTAAAATTTTCCGCTCTTTCGATTGCCGATGTCAAAATAGGGTGTTCCCATTTAAAAAAATCATAGTGACCTTGAAATGACATTGATGGCAAGGTCCACGGTCAAATCCAAGGTCACCATTAGATCGAGCGTCAAAAGTTACTACGGAAATGACCTTGACCCAGGTCAAAAATATGTTCTCTGAAAACTTTATAGGCGTGTTTCGATACTTTTTGGACACCCTGTATATTGAAACGTGCCCAAAAGATTTCTCTTGTGTGGCATAGGAGTTCGAGACTCGAGAATGATAGTAAAATCACGGGTCAGTCGAGAGAGGGGTCGAAATCGCCTCTGTAAGAGTAACCGTTCCTACCCTGTAGAAATAATCCTGAGGGGTGCTGCTCGTCGATGAAGGACGGAGATCAACTTCGGCCTGACTCGTTGCTTATCGACTTAGAAGAGGCTCCACGTAGCCAGCGGGGTACGGGAATCAATGTACTCGATACACGAGTGACAAGGATCCCACGTCCTGTAAGGAGGGGTAGTGCTTTAAATAAGGAGAAGTCAATTTAAAATAGATTTAGATTATTATTAACATAAAGAAGGTACAAATTAAAGATTTAGCTATGTAGCTCGTATAATACAAAGGGGGAATGAACCCTTATCCGAGCGTTATGCTCATTTGGCATCGGGAAGCATGCGGCCAGGAGAAGGTACATAATTCCCTCGAGAGGGTCTTGCCCGCTGCTAGAGCTACAAGCGACGAATGACACTCTCCCTGCAGTTTCGCTGGCTTTTATACTTGTTCGGCGACTATGCTGCTGTGTACAAGCTGCTGCGCCATCTATAGCTTCTTGTTGTTATTCTGTTGGATATAGGTGGCACCGCTGTAGCTTTCCTTTCCGCGTTGACAGAGCTTGGTGTTCTTGCGGTGATTTTCTGTAACTTGATCTTCTTGGATGGTAATGTAGGCTTTTGTGGGTAATGTGCCGAAGGTGGTTTATTTCCCATTGCCGGCCGTTTCAATATGATGATTTAGAAATTATAACTAACATATTAAATAGCAATCCCTACGTTAAAAAGCATAAATTTTTATATGAATTATCATGCATAAAAAATCTTCCTAATAATAAATTATACTGTATACAAAAAAATAATAAACGTAGACATTGTTATAAAAAGCCATTAACATCTGAATGTGCAGCTATAATAGCATCTGAATCTGAAATTCCTGATAATAATGACATTTGCATTTATCCTAAAGTACCCTACGGCAAAACCTCAGGTGAGATCTCAGATGATATCTCAGGTGACATCTCACCTCAGACCTCACGCCAAAATATCATCTAACCAATTTTTACCGATTTTTCAGTCATTATATGTTTAAGACCATTCTTAGTCAATTAGTGACTACTTTCGAAAAATTCGGACTTTTTTCGAAAATTTTTCAAAAATTGTACCATATTTATCTAAGTCCGAAATACGTGAAAATTCTAAGTTCAAATTTTTAAAAATTTTCTAAGTTCGATTTCTTCAAAAATTGTCACCAATTCGCGGTCCTTCACCCGCCACTATATCTATATTGTGCCATGTGCAATAACGCGCTGACGCACCGACGCGCACCGCTATGGCGGCCATTTTAAAAACTTTCAAATTTTCAGCGTTGTACTGCGCACTAAACTATTTTTTTCCTTAAACACTTATATTTATCCATAAAAACACAAGAAATTGTCACACGAGAAAAAGCAAGGATCTCGGTGGGACCTCCAATTTTTGTCAGCTAGAGTGCTAGATGCACTCTATTTAACTTTAAATATTTAATTATTTATTCAGTCTTTGCTACTTGTTCCACAGGCATCAGGTGGTCATTCCTGACTCGTTTCACAATTTCTTTGTGTTTTTGATTTCCTTTATATTTAATACATGTAATAAAACTTCTTACCTTGATATTTTCTCGTAGACTAATGATTCTCCTATTTGTTACCTCTAAGTATAATTAGTAATGATAATGGACCAGGTGTGAATTAAATTAACTCTTGGTATAATGCTGACTATTAGCAATCCTGCTAATTTAAACCTTTATTCACCCTCACAAATGGATATAATATGACAAGTTGGTCCAATGCTTTACTTGGTTTTTTGCTCACTACTGTACTGATATTTCAATGGAATTCTATTAACAAACTCTTGATTCTACTCTAAAAATCCTACTCTGGACTGTATTGGGCCAGGGCTCAAGAGCGACTAACTCATTACTCAGTACATTGTCGCCGATCGCCCTCTTTGGCCGACAATTAGCGCTGACGGCAGAGATCCTATACTAAGTATACTCAAAGTATATCGCACTGCGGCTCACGTTGCACATTCCTTAGGCCGAGTGTCGACATTAAGGAAGCATTTCGTCAGCTTGCGCACAACACACTTTTCGTACAGCATGCTATGTTCCGAATATTCGAGAGCAATCGAAATTGCTCCAGAATACTCGGAACATAACATCCTCCCCCCCTTGAAGACGTTTGTTGTCCTCAACAAAGCATTGCCTATACTAACAATAAAAATACATGTTACCATCGAATCGCTAAACGAAACTTCACAAATGTCTAAAATACACATTAGTAAAAATGATATGGACGTGAAAATACTAATATTAATTTAGAAAAAAAAACTGTTATTTAACCATATTATTTTCAAAAAACAATAAGGAAAATAACCAAAACCTGTAATAATTCAAATATTAAAAAAACAATGATTCAATGATCGCATTTATTTTTACCTGCCTACAATACCTATCTGAATGTTAATGTTAACAATAAATATTAATGACATTTATGTTAGTTAGCTTAATACTATGTACATCTTCTTCTTCTGCTCGCCAATCTGCCAATCCAACCGAGGACACATCATACTCTATTATCAAACTCAGGTCCAATATGATAGGGTCAATAAATAATTTGGGTCCAACAACTCATTTATATATAAAAAGTATAAAAATATGTATTTATTAAAAAAAAACACATTTTTGGTCCAATAAAAGGTTCTTGACCTTGGTCTATAAAAAAAACTACATATTTGGTCCATTCATTAAAATAAATGATTATTAAAAGTAAAATAATGAATTTGGTCCATTCAGAAGCTCACTGTGGATTCCAACTCCCAGTTGCTCTCCGTCTCCCACTCATCAGCTTTCCGTACTACTCCAGTACCATCAGCCGATGGTACAGGCAAAGCAGCTGCTTCGTCCTGAGTACCCTCCATCGATTGGAGACGAGCCTTCTCCAACTCCTGGGCATCAGATATTTCCCTCAGCAATTGGTCCAACAATGGTTCTGCTAAGTTCTTCGCTCCGGGACCTAAGCCTTGGTCCATCAAGTTCATTTCATCTAGAGCTTGGGCCAGCTTCTTTTCTTCGTCTATGTCTATCAGCATTGCCACTGGAACCTTGGCCTTACACTCCTTTTCATGGTCCACCTTGTCTTTATTACGAATCCAGCTGCCACACGGTTTGTGCTGACGCATTACTAACGGATTCTGAACGATACACACTGCAAAGTGATCCTTCTCGTTCCGCACATCATACATCAGACCACAAACGTGTTGGAGCTTTCGCAATGGTCCAGTTCGTGGCAAGTGACGCCTTGGCTCCCACTTCGGGTTATAGCCAGCGCTGCAATGATCTATCGCATAAGCCGCATGCCCCTTATAAAAGTACTGTATGAAGGCTTGGCGCCTCCATATCTCCATGTTCACATTTGGCGTATCCATGAAAGTGATATGGTCCAATGGTCCATACCTAGCGAACTCTTTGATTAATTCTTCATTAGTCTGTTTGGGCCACAGCATAATCGAAAATCTTAAATACTGGGTGTCATCCAATGGCCCAGTGACTAATTTTGGCTCAGGAAACGGCCTCTGTGACGGCAAAAGCGTCATGTTGGATCCTTTGGGTCCAGATTGATTTCCTGCCCCCTGCGGAATTGGCAGCAAGCCTTGAGCGGTACGACGCTCCAATCCTGCTGATCGCTCCAACTCTCTTTGAGTCACCGCTGGTCCACCTGCCTGACTTCGGAAACGACGCAAAGCCGCCATTGACTCCAATTGTTTATCCATCTTCTCCTTGGTCATCATGGTTATCGCCGGTTAAGACGCATTAATCCGCATGGCTTCATCCACATGACTCAACCGATCAAATTTTATATGGACCACAGATTTGGTCCTTCCTGCTGCCATAACTGTTCTATCGGAGTGTGCAATATTACACTCTCCAATACCTTTAAAAATCTCCTCAACATTCTTCCTCTGTCCCTCATATTGGACCTCAAGCATATCATTAACGTGGCGTTTTATCAAATAAACCTCCACGTCAGTAATCCAATCAATGACTTTGTTGTCAGCATAGGAATTCAACTGCTGGTCCATCCTCGCCGTCATTTCCTGCGTCGTCTCCATACTCAAAGATATAACAAACTGCTTCATAGAGCGCGCTGCAATGGCATGCGACGCCCTATGATACACAATCGTAGCCGTGGCATGACCCTCGTTGATCTCCTCAATTGATGCTACAACCACCAAACGTCTTAAAAGCTTCTCTACTCTTTCCTTGGGCCCAATGAAAACTACCTTCATGGTAAAGGTAGAGACTAACTCCAAACAGTGTAAACTTAATACGTGGTTCATCAGAAAACAATCAAAATATAAACAATTAAATTTTATTATTCAAAGGTCCATAACTCAATCCACATGCATTTACTTCTATCTTATTGTATCATAATCAAGAAGGGTCCAAATTATCGATAAAATATAAGGGTCAAAACTTATATTAAATCCTATGTCTATATCTATCTATCTCGTGGTCTTAAATTTCAATAGTCCAAAACTCATTAAACTATATAAATATTTCAAATAAGAATTCTGTATGAGGTCCAAACCATACAAAATTCAATGGTCAACAACAAAAACAAATGGGTCAATTAGCATATAGAAAGTTTATTATCAGAATTAACAACAATTTTCTTAAAAACAACAGATTCTCTATCATCATCCGACTCCAGCAACTCATCCTCTTCCATTGTGCAAATCATCAGATGGTCATCTTCATCATTACTTTTGCTCTGTAATCCAGAGGGTCCTGGCTCAGAAAATGTCATTTTATTCCCCTCCAACACTTTCATTTCTTCAAATAACACCTTATCTATCTTATCATTATTCCTAGATCGTTTCCGTATCGCAATGACATCTCTGAGATCCTCAACTACCTTGTTCTCCCACAGAAATTCCACCTTCTCCATGTACTTCTTATACTGTAACACCTTCCAACACGTATCCTCATGTAAAGCAAACACATGCACATCAATCTCTTGTTCACACAGATCATAAAATTTCTTCATTCCCACAGGAAACTTATTTTTCGGGTCCTTTTTCAATGCAGCAATAGTTGGTCTATATACTGGATTACACTTCTGCATTGCACGCTCAGCATCAACGTCTGCAAAATACTGCACAAAATCAAAGCACAATCTTCCTTGCTTATTACGCACAGTCTCATAATAATTGATATTACCTAATTGCATAAAATGCTAAAAGAACATCTCATCCTTTTCTGCATCAGTTCCTTCCCACGGCAATAAACAAAACAGTCTATTACCCTTCTTCACAGATTTTTCCTTTCTAACAGTATGCACTTCCGATCTCACTCTTGGCTCCTTAACTGATTCTAACACATTCTGTCTTGGTCTAAAATTCCTGTTCTTCTTGGTCAACACATTTTTCTCATAATTCCTAGCTGCTTCATTAGTAATTTTAGACAATGAAAACTCATTACTGATGTTATCTTTATCATAAAACTCCAAATCATATGGCCCAATATTATTATAAAATTGATCTTGTTTCTTCCTCTGCACAACATTCGCAGTCGCTTCATTCTCATATCTCACAATGAGCTTATTAACATACTTCATATCTCTGATTCTCATCACACGCTTGAAATAAACTGCTTCCGGTAACGGAATTCGCGGTATCATTTCCATCATCTGGGTCAATGACGCATATCCTTTAAAATAAAATATTACTGATCTACGATGCAACATTTCCAAATCTCTGCGATACGACATCTCTACGTTCCTGTAATATACATATATAAAAATAAAATACCAAAAAACAACAAAAACAAAAACACAAAGACAAACACATAGGTCAAATTGGTCTATTTAAGCAGATGAAAATATCACATCATAAAAATTCATTTGGGTCTATATAAAAAAAGATTTTGGTCCAACATATAACATCAATGCTCAGCATTATGTTTAAAAACAACAACACCTTTATCAATGCTTACTTCATGTGAATCATTCATTGTACTATTAATTGGGTCAATAACAATTCCATCATTTTCTACACCAACTCCCTCAGACTCACAAACATTACTAGAATTAACTTTCCCGGACCGATTCCTCCATTTTCTCCTCACCACACTATACTCATGGCCATAACACTTCTTATTGGTCTTTTGTCTCAAACATGGAAATTTCACCCCACATTTCATCCCAACAATTAATACAACTACCAATATAATCATTATCAATTGTAAACTCAACCCTCCATATAACATCCTGCTCGAGTTATAACTCTCTCTCCAATGCTTCCCTATATGGTCCATTTCAATCATGAAATAAGCACTGGTCCAATTATTTCCTTCATTTCATTGTCATTCATTTCATACGAAGTATATTTACTGAACACTCCATAAACTTCATCAAATCTCAAACCAACGTCTGGTCTATACACATATAAATTCTCATCATTTCTTATCTCTTCTCCAAACACAATAACACTATCTGTTCTTCCTTTACAACCAGAAGCTAGTCTTAAAACTCCTGTATTATTCAACATCAAATCCACATCTCGATTATCCAAAAATGAAATTCTCACTTTTTCAGAATCACACATTGAATACAACCAAGATTTATCACCACATAAATACTTCCACTGGGTCCTAAAATAATTCTGATACTTGATATCACAAGT